>JAQPPZ010008230.1:0-151609 GCA_028583015.1 Wollemia nobilis
TAGGTTCTCTCTCAACTCTAATTTGGTTAGTAGCACCCTTCCATGGTAGCCACATATGTGAACAATCAGTGGCCATATATCTATTGAAGTTTCTAGACCAATCTCTGCTCAACAATATTCCATATTTATCATGTATATCTACAACATGTATATCAATACACTGTTGTATCCTAGGATCTAAGGCTAGATGCATGTAAAAATTATTAAGCATTCCAACCACATGAAATTCAGATTTATCCAGTTGAACAACTATCTTGTTAGAAGGGATGGGTTTCAAACCCAATTTTTGACAAACAATGTGAGGCATGACATTGTCGGATGCTCCTGAATCAACAAGATAATTATGCAAATTTCTTCTTGGAATTTTTATGGTCAAAAGAAAGGGAGGAGCTTCTCATTTGTTCCTTCATGAGGTAAATTGTACATCCAAGGATTTTTGGATTTGTTTTTGCTTTGATCACCAAAATCTTGTACCAAAAATTCTTGCTGATTAGTCAACTTAGCAACATCAAATAAAGATAAATTCACTTTTATTTTCTTTAAATCCTCCACAATATTATAAGCAATTTTTTCATGTGGTGGTTGAGGTATATCGACCTTATATGGAGGTATGGGATTGTTACTAGCCCATGTGTCAGGATGAATTATAGTGTCATTCAGGGGAGTAGAAGTAGTAAAAGGAGCTTTAGTCTTACTCCTAAGCTTGTAATTATAGTTTCTCTTTTTAAATGGTTTGAAAGATTGAAATTCCTTCTTCTATAGACCCATCATACCCTTATTCATATTCTTCAATTGATTCAAAATTTTCAACTACAAGCACTGATTCTTTCCCTTTGCTAGTACTAGCCTGTTTGGAAGGATATTCATATGAAACAATTTCCATGTTATCCATATTTTTTTGTAGAACATATAAAGTTGTTTTAAATTCTAGGTACTCATTCTCACTATGTTGTGCCATGGAATGCACCCTACACCAATTTTTTAAATGTAACTTTGAAATATTGACAATGGTGCTGGTTTTATTGGAACTAGTGGTAGTATTGTTCTAATTAACCATGGGACTAGGTACTCCTCCATTGTTCGAACGAGTATTCCATTGCTTTCTCTAAAAACTAAAGTTTCTATTTTGATAAGAATTTTGAGGCAATTGTTTATGCATTTGAACCATGTCACTACTGAGTTTTTGGACAACCCTATGTAGATCGTTTACCTGAGAATTAGATTTATTATTTCATCCTACAGTAGTTTGATTGGTTGTGTTACTCATAGTGACAGTGGATTTAGAATATTTTGCAAAATTTAATTTTGGACAACCTGTGGAAATGCTATGTTATTTTGATGAAATGTTGAAGCATTTGGATTGGGTACTGTATTAAAGAATGAAAGCATGAATTGAGCATTTGTTTCTACCATTTTATGAGTGGTGAATTGATTTTCTAAATATAGCATAGTGGTAGGATAAGTGGGTGTGATAGGTGGATTGTATGGAAAATTAAAATTATTGAATGGCATGGCATTAAAATTAGGTATTTTTTGAGACAAAGATTGATTGATCATAGATATTTTATTATAAGCACCTGGTTGTCCTATGGAAGGTAACTACCCTATCCCAAAATCTTGTGGCATCAACTATTGTTCTACAATAAAAGCCTCATTGTATGCCATGGAAATCATAGTGATTTGAGGAGCTCTCCTTACAAACATAGATGTTAAAGGGTCCAATACCCTAAAAGTACATCTATATGGCAACAACTGCCTAAAGAGTATAAGAAGCAACTAACTTATTATACAACTTATAGAAACGAGTATTGAACAACCTCAAAGGTTCATTAGGCTCTCTTCTAGCTAATGCAAACTAATGATAGATTACAACATGATCTATGGGTAGCCTAAATTGATTCATAAAAGTTTCCAACTGAGCCCAAGACGTAATGGAATTGGCTAGAAAACTAATGTACCAATCATATGCCATTTCATCTAAGGTGAGAGGAAACATTCTATAAGCAATATCCTCATGTTCAACTTGTAGTCTAATCAAGGTATCCTTGTAAGCTTGAATATGCTCTTCAACAATTCTAATTCCATCATGTTTGTATTTGGGTAAATACCTTTCTATATTTTTTATAATATCATGAGCTTATCCAACAATGTTTAAAGGACTACTATGAGCACCTAACCAAGCTACAATTCCTACAACTTGTGCCATTGGACTTACTGGTGGAGTAAGAAATGGGATGATAGGTAGCAATGAATCACTACTAGGTGGAATAACATTTTTTTGACTCTTGGACCTTATGATCCTCCTTGTAGGAGAAATGATATGGAAAATAGTATCTTTAGAAGCCTTAGATCTTGTGATTATGATTTTTTATTCTAGCCTTGATAATGAAAACAACAATTTCTTAGTACTCTTGAAATGAAACGACTTCTAACTTTCAAAAATTTAACTTATAAATCATCATGTTCATTAAAAATACATCAATTAAACCATAAAAATAAGAAACATTCTCAATTTGTAAAATATTCATATCAATACATAATAAATTAGAGGATTTCCAATAATAAAGGTGAACAATTTAAAACCAGAACTTCGTAAATCACACCAATTACCTTGAATAAGGCTCTCCTTCTAGCACCAATTTTGTTGAGTAATATTTTTGTCCAATCACAAAAATATACCCACAGTCAGGTTTCTGCCCAGATATCCTCTCTTGCAAAGAAATATTAGTAATTTCTCCATGGTTTTATTTAATGTGTTAAACTACTTGCAATGCTTAGTGAAAATTTGAAATGCTAAAAGCTAATTGGATACCTCAATGTTGCATATACCTATTAACAAGGGGCCTATTTTAGGTTGATTTGATTTGCAATGATTTTGTTGTTCATGGAATTTATGAAAATATGAAATTATTGATCAACTAACCTCCAAAATTTGATAAATATTTGATTTGAACCTTTGAAAAATTGATTTTGATTGATTTTATCTCAAATTGTTAATCAAATTTTATCTTCGTTTGTTAACCAAATTTTATCTTTGTTTGTTAACCAAATTTTATCTTCGTTTGTTAACCAAATTTTATCTTCATTTATTAACCAAAATTTATCTTCGATTGTTAATCAACTTTTATCCTTGATTGTTAAGTGCTTGAAAATAAAATAAAATGATTAAATGTAACTTTGGAATGTAGGAACTTTGGAATATCACATTAATTATTCATTTTAATAAAAAATTGAAATTTATTGAAATTTTAAATTTTGTGTAAAAACTAAATGATCATTTAAAAAAAAAACTATGCAAAGTTTCAAACTTCAAATTTTCCTCCAAATGTGTGAATTTGCATAAATGTGAAAATTTGAAATTTAATTCTTGAAATCGACATATTTCTTTTTGGGGTTTTAATTTTTTTTATTTTTTTTGTATTTTGTATTTGATGAAATTAAAAAATGTAAAAGGCTAGGGTTAGAAAAAATAAAACAAGAGAACAAGTCACCGTAACTTTTAAAATTTCAACCCAAATTTGCATAAGCGAATATCCTACACTAAACCAACATTAATCCGACCCATCTTCACGCTATCCAAAATTAATGTGGTGCAATATTCTATGGAATAACACAATATATTAAGAAAAATAAATAATCCTACCATCTGCATTCATAAAACTTATTAAAAATTTCCAATATATTGCCAACATGAAAGATTTTTAAATGAATACACTTGCAGAATACCTTGCTTCAACAAATTACAATGGTGAAATTTGGTGCAGTCCAACAACTTGGGAGGATATTTCTTCAAAAAAATTGAATTCCAAGGTGCACTTGCTTCACAAAGTCTTTGACCCTTTTTTGTCAGTTTCAATGGCTATTTAAAATTTTCCAAACAAAACCCTTCGTTTTTCTCTTCCTCTTGTTTGGTTTCGTAACGTTTATTTTCAACGAGCTTCCATTTCTTTTTGTCTTCTTCCTTTTATTACCATTTGTAATTGCAATGATTCTCCTTTCTAATTGGTAATGCTTTTGATAACATTTTTGTCCATGGCACTTGATTTAAACTATGTTGCTAAATACTATGTCCATGATGGCTTATACCTTTAAACTATAATAAAACAGAGATGCCAGGACTACTAATTTCATTCTTATAATGTATTTTTAATCGTCACTACCATGGGTTCCAAAGGAGATAACGCTTCTCATTATCACTCAAAATTTGTATAGTGATTATCATTGCTCATGTTAGAACCGTCGCTTGCACAGGTTTACATGAGGTGACCACAACATGGACGGATAAGTTGTTCGTGAGTTAGGCTCCATATATAATTTTTCTACGCTCTCTATTGCAGCTATTTTCGTATACCATAAGACATAGTTACGAGTGAATGTCATTGTGATGCTATCTGGTGTACTTGCCCATGAGCCAATATATGTACCAAATTATTCTTCTAGATTTTGATGCGCTAATATTCATTCTATAGCAGTATCCCATTGTATAAATACTATTGATTAAGGGTGAAATCCTAGTTAAAATCCTCATGTTGATCTCATTCACCACACTTTTTATGAAACAAAACCATCATGGGTATTACCACATCTCTAATAATTTCTACCTAAGATCCAACTTGTTATGAATGTTGTCTACATAGAAAAATGGTTTCATTCAAATGTTGAACTACATCATGATGAAGACTGATAGTGACCTCCTCCTTTATTTATTTGGACAGATACCTTTCAAATTCCTCCACATGGTATATGCAAATCCCTAGTACATGTTGGTTTTGTATCTCCATGGTGTAAACATTCTAGTTACTGCCACTACCAGGTATATCTATGCGTATATGGAAGGTATAGATATGGACATGTTATATTTTTATGAATCTAATAATGACGTTCACTTCTTCCCATATCACCATCGTCATAGTATAAATAGGAGGTGCTCATAATCATGTCCAAGACATCATGTTGTATAATAATTAACAACTTGATCACCATGAACTGTGAGAGAAAATCTTGTCTAGTTTAAACAGGGTGTGTTCACAAAATTTCATCATTCATAAGTGCAAAAATGTGTGCTATCACATTTTACATAGTCCATAGGATACACATTAAATACCCTTGGATTTTTCTGTTATATTTTCATGATATAAAATACAACAAGCATCCATTGGGATGGTGAGTTGCGTTGCCATGGAACACTCGCCCAACTCATATTGAACTTACTAGGAACTGTAGGGCTTGTATTCCTTGTGTCCAATCTGAAATGGCTTCATTTTCCAATGCTCAATGTTACCTCATTCACACAACCACTATGTTGCTTTGATTACATAATTACCTCCTCCATCAGAATTTGTAGTGTCTCTCATTTTTCACATCATGGTTGTAATATTTCATAGACGTGATTTCTCCATTGTTGTTGGAGGCACATAGTTTGAGGAGTAGAACTTAGAAAAATTACTTTCACAACAAGATATAACATGAAACACCCCTTGCTCTCAACACACCATCCTAAAAATATCACTTTCTATTTCACTATATCTGCATGCATCACTATTCACCAACATTATCCACTATGGGTGTAATCCTACATGTATCTGATGGTATCACCATGGAGGGTTTATCAATGTCAGCACTCTTAATTACTTATGACTTAGCTAACCCCTCGAGAAGCTCCTTGGTATTCATGCTCCCATGTTGACCACACTCTTCTCAGACTTCATGCCTTTGCATTGACTACACTCCAGCATTGTATTCACTAGTTGGCTAGGTTAGGGGTTCACCTCAAAAATCATACCATAGTGTTGATCTCAAAAACCGTGCTACTGTGTCGATCTAGATTTGCCTCAAAAGTCAGACCAATATTTTTTTAGGAACCTGCAAACATAAACATTTAAAATATTAATAAAAAAGAAAAATTACATTATTTAAATCCATAAGGTAAATTTGAGTGCTCTCCTAAGTTTCATATTGCTTTATTTTATTTTATTTTTTTATTTTATATAAAATTGTTTTCTTTTTATTTATATTTATTTATTTATTTTTGTATTTGTTTAAATTACAAACTTTTTGGTGATTCACAATGTAAATGGAAAATGAATAATTATAAGGATGTATGGTTCCCACCATGCTTTAATTTGGACATGAGACTAATAATATTTTGAAAAGACAAAAGGACAAAACATGACAATCATTTATCTCTAAGAATATTTCCAAGGAGACCATGAAAAAGATAGATCCTCAAACCTTATTAACCTTTCATGAAACCATGAACTAAAATAAACAAAGCAAAACCACAATTTCATATAAATATCAAAATTTCAAGTGGGTCCCCAAATTTTGGGTACGTTGTGCAATGGCAACAACATGACCTCTTATGGGTCTCTTTAGCTTCTTGAGTTATCTTCTCCCTAATTCTGCAATATGTAGTATTCAATTGTCAATGGAGATCGCCAAAATCCAATATTCTTTTGGAATATTCTTTGGATTCTCTTCTTCCTTCAATCTATACTAAGGATTATTTGGCATTTTCTCTCTTCTACAATGTGTAGGTTTGCAATAGAACCTTTCCTCAGGTCTTTGAACTCTGTAGTCTTTTATTTGTTGCTTCAGGTACTAGATTGATTCTAAAGAAGATATTATTCCTAGATATTTGTAGTAAGCTTCTCATATTTCTTTGAATCTCCTTTTAATGTAACAAATCATTAGGATAGTAATGGAGGAAACTCTAAATCTAGAGATTATGAATCTTCACTAGTTGATTTGTCAAACTAGTGGAATTAATATTGAGTCCTAGTCTTCAAGCATTTTTTTGCAACTTTGTGGAAAGACTCTAGCCAAACACAATAATTTTGGAAATGAGATTTTCTATCTACTCTTAATCTCACTTGTGGCTCTCTATTTCCTATGTGATCTACTATGGCTCTAATACCACTGTTAGCTTTTGATAAAGTATGATGAAGTAAATACAACTACAAGATATAAAATATGTAGGGTATGATAAGTATATGGTAATAGCATTCTAATATGCAGGAAAATAATATAATGGACTTTTAGAATAATAAAAAATATGCTATTATTGAAAGCTCATGAATAAACACTCCAAAATTTTAATGGAAGTACTACATTGTATGTACTTTAATCTAATACTCTATAGTAACATTATATATATATCTCTCTCTATATATATATTAAATACCTATAAATATGTTCCTTGGCCCTTACTCTACCTAAGACTCTTCATCTACCTTTCCTATGACTCATGTACAAGTGGACCTCTTGCACATTTACATCATTGCACATTGATACTTGTGCATTTATTACATTGCATGAAGTAACTACTTAAATTTACTCTAAAGTAAAATCCTACTCTAGTTATGTACCTAAGGTGGTACATTGGCATGTACCAAATAATGTAATATACTCTAACTACAATCTGCAGGTCTGTAATGAGACATTTCTTCAAGCATCCAAATATTTGATCTTCTTTTTATTGCTTCTAGTGCTCGATTGATTCTAAAGAAGATATTATTCCTAGATCTTTGTAGTAATATTCTCATATTTATTTGAATCTCCTTTTCATGTAACAAATTATTAGGATATTAATGGAGGAAAATATAAATCTAGATATTATGAATCTTCACTAGTTGATTTGTCAAACTAGTGGAATTAACGTTCAGTTCTAGTCTTCACACATTTTTTTTTAACTTTGTGGAAAGACTCTAGCCAAATGCAATCTCATTTTTTTTGGAAATGAGATTTTCTATCTACTTTTAATATCACTTGTGGATATCTCTATTTCCTATCTAATCTACTATGGCTCTAATACAACTATTAGCTTTTGATAATGTATGATGAAAGAAATACAACCACAAGATGTAAAATATGTAGGGTATGATAAGTATATGGTAATAGCATTATAATATGCAAGAAAATAAGATAATAGACTTTTGCAATAATAAAAAAATATGCTATTACTGAAAGCTCATGAAAATAGTACAACACAATATAATGGATGAAATAAACTCTCCAAAATTTTAATGGAAGTACTACATTGTACTTACTCTAATCTAACACTCTATAGTAACATTCTCTCTCTCTCTCTCTCTCTCTCTCTTCTCTCTCTCTCTCTCTCTCTATATATATATATATCTATCTTAAATACCTATAAATATGTTCCTTGGCCCTTACTCTACCTAAGACTCTTCATCTACCTTTCATATGACTCATATACAAGTGGATGTCTTGCACATTTACATCATTGCACATTGACACTTGTGCATTTATTACATTGCATGAAGTAACTACTTAACTTTACTCTAAAGTAGAATCCTACTCTAATTATGTACCTAAGGTGGTACATTGGCATGTACCAAATAATGTAATATAATCTAACTACAATCTGCAGGTCTGTAATGAGATATTTCTTCAAGCGTCCAAATATTTGATCCATTTGTTGCTTTTAGTGCTCGATTGATTCTAAAGAAGATATTGTTCCTAGCTCTATGTATGAAGCTTCCCAAATTTCTTTGAATCTCCTTTTCCTACAACAACGTATTAGGACTATAGTGGAATAAATTATAAATCTAGAGATGATCAATCTCCACTATTTGATTTGTCAATCTAGTGGAATCAATGGAGTCCTAGTATTCACGAGTTTTTTTGCAACTTTGTGGAAAGACTCTAGCCAACTACAATCTCAAAATTTTTAGAAATGAGAATTGATTTGATCCAACATTGAGATCTTGACATCCATGTTTTTTTACTATACTAGAGAAATCGATAACACATTACAATTTTCTATGCCTCTTCATGGGTTTGAATCTTGCTCCTTGTTGCCACTATAACCTCAAGTTGCATTGGGGTAAACCTTTTACGTAGCTAGCGATGCTAACATGACACACCCACTGATACTACAAGGCCTAAGGGATTGGAACCATGGTATTTGCACTCCTACAAAAGTGTTTTAACTATTGAACCAAACTCTTGGACCCTATCTTGACCTCCATGTTATTTATATTTTTTTCTAGTATTTCATCCACCTTCCTTAGTGCAACTATCTCTTTCTCTTTATGATTTTTTTTACACTACACATGAACTTTTAATTGGTATGGTTGAAGTTATAAATCTTGCTTTTCTTTTCTGAATTGATACTTCAACTAATCCTTTTCTTATGCTAATTTTCCCTTGAGTTCATCTATTTTTACTCTTCTTGTTTTCCTCCTTCTCCTTTCTCTACTATCCAATTATTTAGGTCATAATTCTCTTTTTTATTGCCTCTAATTCTTGTTGTAATTTAGATATTTGACTCTATTTTTCTTCAATAAGTGCTTGTAGTTGTTTTGTTCTTGCACATTACTCTAAGATCCCTTATTATATATTTTAACTATTCTAGTCACATATATACACTTGATGGCCATTACTTGGTGCAAATACTTTATCATTTATGCAATCTATAATTAATCCCACTACCTGCATTATATCTGGTCTTGTAGTTGTGACATACAATAAGCTGCCAATCATAGATCTATACAATTTATGATTTGCCTTAGGATATTCATTATCTTTACTTAACTTGCATCCTGTAACCATGGGGGTACTCACTAGTTTGCAATATTCTAACTTGAATTTCTTTAGCATCTCTTTTATATATTTGGTTTGTGAAATAAGCACACCTTTCTCTGATTATGAAATCTGAAGTCCAAGAAAGAAGGACAACTCACCAAGCATTGACATCTCAAATTCATTTTGCATGCTCTTTGCAAATTTTTGACACATATTATAATTGTTTCCTTCAAAAATGATATCATCCACATAAACAACCATATTTAGTAAGTCATTCCATTCATTTTTGATGTACAAGTTATTGTCCACTATTCCTTTCTTAAAACCCTGTTCCTGAAGGTACTTATCCAATCTTGAGTACCAAGCTCTAGGAGCTTGCTTTAGTCCATAAAGTGCCTTATTCAATATGCATACATAGTCTGGTTTATTAGTTAAGTTGAATCCCTTTGGCTTCTCAATATAAAACTCTTCTTCTATGACACCATTTAGAAAGGCTAGTTTAACATCCATCTGATATACCTTGATTTTTTTGAAACTTGAGAAAGATAATAATATTCTTATAGCTTCAAGTCATGCAACTGGAGAAAATGTCTCATAAAATTTAATTCCCTAAACCTATGCATAACCTTTTTATACTAATTTTGCTTTGTTTCTAACTACCTGACCATCTTCATTTAACTTTTTTTTGAATACCCATTTAGTGTCAATCACATTCTTACCTTTTGGTCATGGGACAAGTTCCCAAGTCTTACTTTTATCTATTTTATCTAGTTCCTCATTCATTTCCTTAATTAAAAACCCATCTTCACTTGCCTCATTGAAATATTCTGGCTCAATTTTAGATAACAAAGAGAAATTTGCTTGCTCATTTTATGTTATTATTCTTCTCCTTGTCTATCTCTCATATGGATTTCCAATGATTAGATCTCTTGGATGATTTTTTTGTACTAACCTAGATGGAGTCTTAGGAAAAAGTCTTTGTGTTTCTTCTTCCTCTTCTTCTAATTCTTCACGTAACTCTTCTTGACAACTTTCATCTTCTTGATACATAATTTCTTGAACTGGTTCTCTTGACCCTATCTTCTCATCAACTGTTACATTTATACTTTCTATAATAGTACGTGTCCTTTTGTTATAGCATATATAGGCTTTTCTCTTAGTGGAATAGCCAAGAAAAATACCCTCATCACATCTTGAGTCAAACTTGCCCAAGTTTTTCTCTTTTTGTCTTATGTAACATTTACTTCCAAAAATTCTAAAATACTTTACAATGGATGGTCTTCCTTTCCAAAGCTCATATGGATTTTTGTGATTATTTACTCTTATTTGAGCTCTATTGATTATGTACACTACTGTATTAATTGCATCTCTCCAAAAACCATCTAAAACCTTGGATTCATTCAACATAGCTCTGGTCATATTTTCAACAGTCCTATTTTTCCTTTCGACTACTCCATTTTGTTGAGGAGTTCTTGCAGCTGAGTATTCTATTTTTATCCCATGTTGTTCACAAAAATCTACAAATTCATTTGAGGTAAATTATCCTCCTCTATCTGATCTCAAACACTTAATCCTCTTACCTGTTTTATTTTCTACTAATTACTTAAATACCTTGAACTTATCAAGTGCTTCTGACTTTTCTTTCAATAAAGCTACCCAAATCATTTAGGAGTAATCATATATAATTAATATGAATTAAATTTCACCTAGAATACTCTTTGTCCTAGTAGGATCACATAGATCAATATGTATTAGTTTCAATGGCTTAGATTTCATAAATCCTTTTGACTTGAAACTTGTTCTAGTTTTCTTTCCATGTTGACATTGTGCACAGATTATGTTTTATGGCCTTTTTGGCTTGGGTAAATCTTTGATAGCCTGTTTGTTACTTATATTCACTATATTGTCAAAATTTAAATGACTCATTCTTCTATGCCACAACCAACTCTCATATTCTTGTGTTAGAAAACAATTTTCTCCTTTAATCTCACTTAGCATGTAGAGGTTGTTTGTAGTTCTATTTGCATTTGCAATGAGTTTTTCAGTTTTAGACTTTCTAATCTCACATCTATTTGGATGAAATGTAACCATGTACCCTTGATCAAAAAGTTGGCTCACACTTAGTAGATTGTGTCTCAACACTTTGACATACAATACATTCTTTTTTTTTGTTTTCCCATTATCTAAACTCAGAGTTCCTTTTCCACAATTTTTTTGATCCATTATCACCAAATCTTACCAATCCTCCATTAGTCTCTTGGAGTACAAGGAATTTACTTTTATCTCCTATCATATGACTACAACATCCACTATCAAGAAACTATTGATTTCCCTTGTCTTGAACATGAAGAGCTACTTGAACTAACATTGATCTAACTTTCTCATCACCTTTTTTCTTTTTCCTAATTGTTGAAGTTGTATTCTTTTTACTTGA
Source organism: Wollemia nobilis (assembly GCA_028583015.1). Lineage (NCBI taxonomy): Eukaryota > Viridiplantae > Streptophyta > Pinopsida > Araucariales > Araucariaceae > Wollemia > Wollemia nobilis. The sequence continues at coordinate 11,984 of JAQPPZ010008230.1, forward strand.
CTCAGGAAATACCATTTTGCACCATCTAGCCTTGTGCCCAAAGTTATTGCATTTATAACATATGACATCATCATTCATAAGAGGTGCAAAAGAATTGAAATTTATATTAACATTATTTTCATATAACCTATGCAATGTGCAAACTTTATGACCATATTTGTTACATGAAAAGCAATAGCCATGGAAGAGATTATGTAACCTATTTGAGTGTTTTTGGGCACTGAATTGCATCAAGTTTTCACTCAATACTATGGTTGTCTATCTTCCTACTTTCTATCCAGGCTTGCACCCGATAGCTACAGCTCAACACTCAACATTGGATGGACCAAAATAGAGTTTTTGATCCAACCTCCAGAGTAGGTTGGTTCCTTGTCAACTTAAACAGGGTGTTGACACAATTATGCTCACTTAGGGTTTGAAGGTTAGGGTAAGAAAAGGTTAGGGTTAGAGAAATGTGAACAATAGTGGATGGATAGGCTAACAACATTGCACCATAATAAAAAGCTCTGAAAAACTAACCCAAAGACACATAACTCAGATCAACATTATCACAAATTGGATGATTCTTCATTCATTAATGCATAATAGAGAAATATTGTAGACAATGATTTCAATATCCAGACAATGATAATCCAAATAACAAAATTCACCAATATCTAGATTCTATAGAAATGCACTTCCTAACAATAAATATCAATCTCAGAAGTAGATTTCAATTACTTTAACAGCTAGTAATCCATTAATTTGGCACAAACTAACCACTTAAGTATTCACAGAAATGCAACTAAAGAATTCGAACCTCTGATATCAAGCATGAAGATACAAATTTTGAGGTGAAGATCAATGTAATGCTCCTTCCATTAGCTCTTGGGAATATTTATAGTAGCACAGGCAAACACACTAGAGCCGACCCTTAAAAATGAGGGTTCGACCTCTACTTATAGTTTTGCAAAAATTAAAATTATCAAGAACATTACAAAGATCAAATTTTTAACAGCGCAGTAGAGATTTCTTGTTGGCATTTGATTACTAGTACACCCTCTAGGAAATATGATGTATATGGACCGCCATGGAATATCGGGGCCTCTACAACTTGTCAGTCGCTTGGCACAAATTAGAGTTTAGTTTGTTGAATATTATACACCATCATTGATATTTATTGGAAGCCATAAACCACCATTGATCTGTAACCACCTCTGGTTCTATCTTCTTGAAAACCCTTGATGCTTCAGCTTCCTCTCCAACTAACTATTACAATTCTAGTGAAGAAATATCTTTAAATACCTCAGATTCTTTGACACAATCTCCACCATTGATCTCCCCCATTGTATGGCTATGATTCATTCTGATATAAGCTTATTATAATGGTAGGGAGAACACAACACCATTCCCTTTAAAAATATTGATGACATCATCCTTTAATCTTAGAAACTATGGAATGCCAATCCGATTTCAAATGACTTGAAGGCTAAGTGGATCGAATCCGCTCTTTATTCTTCAAGTTTCTTCATTATCCACAAAGTATTCATCAATCCGCACAAAAATATTGATGATATCATCTCTTCTTAAAAACTTTTATGGATTCCATTCCGGATGAGCAAGTGCATTGGCATATGATCATCAATCCAGACCCATCACAATGTAAAATGACTCTTTCTCCATTCTACACTATCTTTAGAATAAAACATCCCTTATCACCATTTCAAAAGGAATTAGTCAAAATCATCTCTTGTCATGAATCCGCATCTACTATGTTCACAACATTCCACCTTGTCACCATTTCAGGTAAAAATATTCTATGTATTCTCTAGAATCATATGCTCCAACACTTAGCCACTCGTGAGATATTCAAAATATCAAGTGGTCACCAATCCACACTTTTTTCCTATTGACATCATCTCTTCTAAAAATTTTATGGATTCAAGACACATCGCTAGTCCAGAGCCAAAAACAAAAGAAGTCTTCCAGAATTGCTCCAAGCATGAAAATTTACTAAGTTTTAGGCGGGCTCATGCCTCCTATCATGAATCCACTCCAAAATACACTGTAAGGTGTGCGAAATGAGGAATTTATGACTTAGGCAAAATTTACAAAATTTTCCTAAGTATGTGGCCATTTTGGGCCTACATTTTGGTGCCTCTCGGGTGGATTTGCTTGCAAAGCCAATCGAACTCAGAGTCTTATCCATTGGGCCTTAGGAGTCAAACATACCCATCTTCAAAAACATATTTTATAGAATAACTTCCATATAAACACTACTCTCTAAAAATTTTAACAATCTGCTTAGAGAGTAAAGGTTCATATGGAAATGATGCCAAAAATATATAGAATTCATTCGCTCATACAGAGACTATGCTAGAAATACAGGTTTTGCCATTATCTTCAAAAACTAGACACAAGTCTACTCCTTTTATAAGGCCTTATTTCAAGAAATGCTTTCACACATATTTGCTCTTCCCTCTATAGGCTTCATGCCTTTATTTCTCATTTCTGACAATTGTTAGAGTCAAAACAAAAATACAAAACTCATGCATATGTACAAAATAAAAATGAACTAAGTGTGAGCCCCTTCTAGGCCTATAACCGATCCATCCAACTCTCCTTCTTCATGAGCCTCTTCTTCTTTTCCTCCTCTTCTTTTGGAGTAGGTGTTTTTTGACTCCTTCCTCCAGAAGTATCCCCAAACAACTGAACCATCAATTCTAAATATTGTAGAGCCTATTTCTAGGCTTCTTCAGAGGGTTTGATGTTTCTTTGAGCTGCTTATAAACATATTGTAGCTCTCCAATGTCCTCATAGTTAGCAGCATTCCCTCTATTTACCATATCTTCCATGAGATCTCTCAACCGAGTAAAATCAATAATCATTTGGACAACTTGTTCTTGGGGTAGTGGCTCTTCTAGAGAATCTATTCCAGATTCATCCTACAAATTATCATTAATGCTCTACTGGATCTCTTCCATAGATAACAAGTTGTGATCCTCCTTCCATAGGCCTTTGAAGCTAACCTGAATCATTTCCTTATTCAATTCAACAACATCCTTAATCACCTTTTCAATCCTGTCAACCAACAGCCAAGCTCTTTGAAGTGCCCTATGCTTTTTAACCACTATCTTGGTAGCAACTCTGGTGAGATTCCATTCTTTATTAGGAATAGGTTTAGCAGAATCACTGAGTCTGCTATCAACCAACTTGTACATTTGTTCTACCGAAATCACCATAGGCTGCAACTCTCCAGTGATCTGATCTAGCTCTTTCTGAATATTGGAGAGTAGGCGGTGGCATCATTAAGATAATCAATAACAAGTTGAAGCCCTAAACATTTCTCCTAGACCTCAAAAAGCAACTCTTTTCTAATACTTTTCAACTCATTCTTAGAAAATCTTGAAGACTTAGCTTTCTCAATTTGAAGCTGATGCTTTAAATTCTAAATTTCTTTCACCTGATCTTCATTCAACTTATTTTGCTCTTCTAATTGGTCCTTTAATTTATTGGCTTCTTGAAACTTCTCTTGCCAACCCTTAGCCTCTTTTCTCAGAGCCTTTTCTACTTCCTTTTGATTATTCAGACTCTTCTTAAGCTTTTCAACCTATTTCTCCAATTTGTCTACCTTCTCTCTGACTAAATCATTTTTCACATAGAAGGTATCCAAGTGGGCTTTGGCTATAATCAGCTCATCTTCCTCAGGAAGCTTGTCAATATCTTCTATGACCTCCTCCACTCGATAATCTTGAACAATCATCTCAGTTTCAGGTTTGCTCACCAGTGGAGTCATAGATCTTGATACTCTCTATCTAGAAATAGGATCAACATACATGCTTCTTCTTCTGACAACCATCCTACTGGAAGGCTTAGCAAGCTTCTCTACCCAATAATAATTTATACTTTGAGTGGTTGCCTGCTCTTTTGATACAGTGATAGGTCTTGAAAGACCAGCAGCCAGGGGAGATGATGATACTAGAAATGAAAGGGTGGACTGAACTACTGATGATGGGGGTGAGGATATAGTTACAGTAGCCTCTGTGACAATAGTGGACTCTATAACTACTATTGTTGTTGTTACTGGTAGACTCATAGGAACCGATGCAAGACTAACAATTGGATGGATGGTTGTACTTGGAACGCAGTGTCCCATTGATGGTGGTGATGAAAAATATGGAAGTGAAATGATGGTAGATGATGGAGTGGGAACCTCAGATGCTGAAAATGGGATTTGAGGTGGTTGTGATGAAACAGAAGTGACTTGTACCTCAATGGCTACTGATGACACATGTGGTGGACTATGAGAGGGAGGAGGTACTCTTGTCATATCTTCTTGATCAGAAAGGGAGGGAGATTTCTTTGGGGATTCATGAGGATGAAGAGGAGAAGAGGGATTAGAAACCATACCTTCACCTACAGATGTAGGGTGCTCTTGTTCTATCTCTATTTCTTGCTACTGTTGATGAATCAATTCTTCTACAGCAAAATCAGCTACCTCTTTAGCAATCTCCTCCATATCCAATTTTTGTTTCTTTGAAATTTCTCTTTCCTCTATTTTTGGAACTCTTTTAGTCCTTCTATGAACCAATTGGAAAGTAGCCATCTCATTCCTAGATTCCTCTTCTAATTCATTTTCTTGCACAGTTCCAAAAATTAGAACTTGCTCAAAAATAAGATGTAATTCTATTGATGCTGTAGGGGTAAAAGACAGGGGTTTGAACTTGAAACTTTCATCTTTCTTTTTCCAGTAAATATCTATGTCTAGAGGCTGACCCCCCAGAGCTAAGCGTTTAGGCCTAGATACTATTTCAATAACTAGAGTACTGACAATATTTTCTCTAGAATATTGCATTTTGCTCATCAACTTAGCCCCCTTAGGAAACTTCTCCACTTGCTCAGTGGTAGGATGAAAGGTTTTCAATACTTCAGCTATTGTCAAAGGAGTTTCTAGCTCTTCTAGTTGAGCTTCTTGATATGTAGGTGGAGGGAGGGATTCAGAGCCATTTTGGGGTTTTTCAACCATCAATACTATATTTTTGACATCCTTCTATCTCCAAGTTCCAATATTTTTATTATATCTCCTTGAAAATTCTTTATCAATCTTCATTCCAAACTTGGACTTAGGCTTTCCAATTTCAACCCTCATTCTCCACCAATCTGATATTTTTGCTACATTCCATGGTCCTTCCTCCTGTTCTTCTTCAACAACTTCTTCCTCAAGCAGAGGATCCTTTTTCTTTGAAGTCTCACCTTCAATATTACTAATTGTAGCCTCTGTAATCCGATGACTTGGCTTCTTGTCAAGGTCAAAATCAACAACTTGCTCATAAAAATCCAACCATGGAGGCAACTGACCCATATTTGAGACATTCCACTCTAAAAGAGCAGTCTCATCATTGTTTCTGCCCTATTCAAAATGATCCCTAGGCCTCTTTTCAAACTTATAGGCCTTATCTCCATTTAGGGCTTTATTCCTTGTAGTAAAAATGCCATCAGGGTCATAGCTCCATATTTGGGGAATATAAAATAGACCTAACCTATCAAGGTATTGGTCAATTTGTTGGCTCTACCCCTTCTTGGTGATGGTAATGTCATCCATAGTGTGGTGGGTAAGCAAAGACCTTCTCTTTCTCCTAGAACCATAGTTCGCATCAATGTACTCCACCTACCTCAGATATTCTAGGGCAAAAAGCCTCTCCATGACAAAGTGGGGTAGGAGAAAAGGTTTACCCATGAAACCATACAATTTGATTACTATGCCCTCGATCAAAAAATACTAGTCTCCTTCTTCTGCACCCTTTGTTCTCAAAATCTGCTCAGCCAAGGGTGGCAATCTAGGGCACTTTCCATACATTATTCTTAGGGTAGGTCCAAGAAATTCTAAATTGAATCTATAATAAGACTCACTACTCCTCAAATGACTTATCCAATAATAAACCGGTAAGGGTTCCCCATCATTGGTTTTATCCTTGACCGGAATCCAAGACATTCTATCTTTAGTGGTAGCATAGAACATCCACACCAGACTTGAGCAATGCCTAAAACTAGGAGCATCAAAGCCCCTTTTCATACTTACTAGTTGCTCATGTATCCTCTGTGCGAGAAAAGTTGGCCAGTCAAAATAAATCACCCTAATCCCCTTTTCCCGCATCTTTCTCATACATTCTTTCATTAGAAATACAATAAGCTATGGCAATTTTCCAGCCATATACCATTCTATCAGAGTCTAAACCCTCCATGCAAGCCAACATAGAAAATAATATAGGATTTACAAATTTGTCAATATGAATAGGGACTTCAAGCATTTCATATTCATTCCTTATTATTTTGAAATTAACAACATTTTTTAAATGACTCCTTTTATTATGTTACCATAGAAGTATAACCTAGCCAGCTCTTTATGCTTAAATGGTTTTGGTATTTGAGGGTGGTCCTACCCTAGGGCAAATAATTCATGACAAAATTTTGTAATTGTGAATAGGGTAATACCCTAAGAGGTTTTAATCATTCTATATTCAATAATCATAGAATTTAATCATAGCAGACTAATTCAGGGTAATGATGTATAGAATCATAAATATAAGAGAGATAAGAAAGGATTTTATACATATACTACCTTTCCAAGCAAAGATCTCCTCTAAATATAATTCAAATCTATCCTTAGGGTCCTCCTTACTATCCATTATTCGTATCCATGACTCTTTGGTCTGAAGACATGAGCCACAACCTTTCCCTATTTGAATCTCTCTGATATCTCTTAAGCCATTTTGATAGTAATAAGATTTTCTCTCTATAATTCATAGCAAATTCTTTAGAATATCACTTTACCTTCTTACCGCTCTATGGATGCAAATAGCTACTAAATGAGCCTCGTGTATGATTTTTATCACTTTTATTTTTTGGAGCATGTGTATCTTCCACCATTAATGCAGCTACTACGCAACCTCACTACTAGCACACTTTCCAACTTCTAATCATTCCCTTCGATGGCTCAATGGTGGCATTCTATCTTTTCATTGGTCAAAAGTTCAAATTGTACTACCACCTCACTACACCCCTTCGACTACTCTTTGGTTATGGCATGAGTTCATTAGCATTGAATGTGGGATCATTCTCTGATTTCCATGTGTCATGATTGAAATTGTTGCTTGGATCCACTTTGATTTTAAAACCGATGAATTAAGAGCCCTTTGATTCTACTCTTGCACCTTAAACTTTCCATCTTGATTCTCTCTCCACCTTGCATTAGCTTTGAAAGGTTCCCAGATTGGGAACACCTTTGCTTTTATCTCTCTTTTGACCATCGAATCACCATTCCATGGGGAACTTAGTGTATTTTGATGTGGATTCAAGAGCACACATCATTCTAGAAGACTTTACATAGAATTGAGTGTGGAATGGAACTTTGTTGTGTACTTAGTCCATACTTAGTCATTCTTGCAATTTTTTTTTCAATATTTTTCAAAGAAGACTGATTACAAAGTGCAAAAAGAAATTAAAGTACAAAGTGCAGAAAGGAGGGAAAATAATTATACAATGTATATACATATGTTACAGTGAGCTCACTCCTTACACATAGTAGAGCTTGAGATGAAAACCATTCACTGGAATCGGTTGTATGTTTCCCTCCGGATCTTCTAGCTGAAATACATTGGACTCCTTGGCTTCTACTATTTTGAAAGGACCATCCCAAAAAGAATCAAACTTTTCATGCTTTCTAGCTTTGCTCTATCAACATTCCATCTGAGAACTGAGTCTCCAACTTGGAATTTTCTGAATCTGGCTTTCTTATCAAACCATGCTTTAATATCTGATGAATGCTTTTGAAAATTATCATATGCCTGAGCTCTATTCTCTTCCAATTGTAGCAAATGAGTCAACCTGGTCTTTACCAGATCTTCTTCTGACTCTTCCTCTGTATTGACAAGCTTAAGTGTTGGGATCTCCAAATGAATGGGTAATACTACCTCCTTGCCATATACTAGTGCATAAGGGGAAGTCTTGATGGACTTTTTTATAGTAATCATGTCTACCCATAGAGCTTGGTCCAGAAATAGGTGCCAACTTCTTTTATTACCTTCAAGTGATTTCCTCAAAATCCTTAATAAGTTTTTATTGGTAGATTCTGCAAGTCCATTACCTTATGGATAATAATTTGAAGTATTTTTAAGAGTAATGCCATACTTGCTGGAAAACTCAATATACTTGGCTCCTATGAAATTTGGGCCATTGTCACTCACCAAGGCTTCTGGGACTCCAAACCTTGAAATCAAATTTTCCATAAAATTGATCACAACATCTTGATCTGATTTCTTGGTAGGAATAGCTTCTACCCATCTGGTAAGATAATCTATGGTAGTTAAGATAAAATTATGCTCTACTAAGGAATTAGGGTTGATAACCCCTATGAAATCTAGCCCCCATTGTTGAAAAGGCTCTTCAACTTGTATGGGCTTGAGGGGGATGAAGCATTCCTTGTCCTTCCAACATATCTCTAACATTTATCACAAGCTCGGGTGACCTTAAAAGCATCAATGAATACAGTAGGCCAATAATAGCCTACTCTTATGATTTTTAAAGTTGTAACCCTACCTGAGCTATGTCCACCAGTTGATCCTCCATGGAACTCTTCCATGACCCTCTTTTGTTGATCATCCTTTAAGCATTTTAGAAGAATTCCATCCAAATTTCTTTTATACAAGCCTTCTGGTAGTAATACATATTTCAAAGCATGAAGCCTATATCTCCTCCTTTGGGAAGCATTTATATTAAGGGGGCATACTCCAATTTGGAAATACCTAATCATCTAGTCAATCCAATCAGAATCTATAATTTGTACTATTTCCACCTAATTTTCTTCTATTGTTTGGCAAGTTATTACTTCTGCTAATGTTGTAGCTTCTATTAACCCTTGGCACAAGGCTCTACCTCTCACTAGCTTGGTGGGGTGTATTTCTACATCATATTCTTAGATTTTGGTAATCCAACCAACTCTTTTATCTCCTAGATCACCCTAAAGGATAAAACTTCTTACATCTGGATGAACCACATATACCAGGGTCTTGCTTTGTACCAAATACTGCCTGAACTTCTTTAGTGACTTCATCACAACAAATACTTGTCTTTCAATAAAGTTGTATTTGACCTGATAATCATGGAGTGTCTAGCTCCAAAAGAACACAGGATGTTCCTCCCCTTGATCATATTTTTAAGTGAGTACTGAGGCATAACTTTCTTCAGCTCCATATGCATAAAGAATAAAATATTTACTAAAATCTAGGTTTACCAGTACTAGGGTTATTGCAATGGATTGCTTGATAATCTCAAAAGCTTATTTCCTAACTTCAATCCACTTGAATTCAACATTTTTCTTGAGTAACTCAGATATAGGCCTTACTTTCTATGCAAAATCAGAAATGAATTTCTTAACAAAATTGATTTGGCCTAGGAAATACTGCAAGGTCTTCTTATTTGTAGGCAAAGGAAGAGCAAGAATTGATCTGATTCTATCTGGGTCTATGGCCATGCCTTCTTTTGAGACCACATGACCTAGTATCTTTCCTTCATGGACTGCAAAGAATGACTTCTTAGGATTGAGTGAAATACCAAATTCTCTGCACTTTTGAAAAACTTGCTCCAAGTGTGATAGATGGTCTTTTTTATCATGGGAAAACATAGTCATGTCATCTAGATAAATCAGAATAACCTTGTTGATCAGTGCTCCAAAGGCATAGTCCATGGCTCTCTGAAATGTGGCTCCTGCATTGGATAGCCCAAAAGGCATTCTCTGGTAGGCAAATGTACCCCATTTTGTGGTGAATGTTGTTTTATACTGGTCTTCATATTTCACCCAAATTTGGTTGTATCCAGAGTAACCATCCAGTAGTGAGAATCTCTCTGCTCTTGCCACTACCTGCAAGATCTGATCAATCTGAGGGAGGGGGTAGTGATCTTTAAGGGATGCTTGGTTCAGATTTCTAAAGTCCACACACAAGCGTATATCCCCATTCTTTTTTCTTACGGGTACCAAATTGGCTACCCAAGTAGAATGTTTTATTGGGTATATGATCTTAGCCTTTAATAACTTTAAGAGCTCCTCTCTCATAATGGCCTCGATCCTTGGATTGACTAGCCTCTACTTCTACCTAAATGGTTTTGCATCAAGCTCTAGCTCAATAGTATGTTGGATAACCTTTTTATCATACACCTTGAGGTCTTCATATGACCAAGCCACAATGTCTTGGTATCTTAAGCATAAAGCTTTGATATCTTCTGCTTCCTCAGGTGAACATCGGACTCCAACATTGAGCTTCTTTTCTATACCGACTTCAACTTCTTTATAGATTTTTTCGTTGACCTTCATGGCTTTGGTCTTCTTTCTATCCTCATTATCAAACAAACTCTCAAGGGTGACCAACCCTCTTGGGATATGATTGTTTCTTAGTTGGATAATGTCTTGCTGATCAATTTCTTCTGAATTCTCTTCTTGGATAGTGGAGAGACATGCTTCTCTCACCAGAAAGTCAACTATTTGTTCATCACTTTCAAAAACCTGCCAGAAAATCTGCTTGTCTAGTACTATAGGTCTAAAAATCATTTTAATTCCCTTGGCCTTCTTGATTCCAAAGTCTACAGAAGGGTTGAAGTTAGCTCCCTTTGTTGCTAATGAATCAGCCAGAGTATTCTTTTCTCTAGGAATAAAATTTAAATTTAGGGCATCAAATGATTCCATTAAATCCCATACCCTATTTCTGTAAGCTTTTAAGTAATGGTGCTTACTACTGCACCTATTTCTTACTTGATGGACTATCAACTCAGAATCACCATATATGTTCAAAATATTAATGCCCATGCTTTCTGCTTGTATCAATCCGAGACATAGGGCCTCATATTCTGCAGCATTGTTAGTACATGACCATGTCAGTCTGTAAGAAAAATTCTTTGTCCCTTCTGATTGGGATTGTAGGACCACACCAGCTCCTACACCATTTTTGCATTTAGCACCATCAAAGTGCATGATCCATGTTTCTTTCTCTCTCAGATATTGGTTGGATATAGTAGGGATTTTCCTTTCTGATTCAGTTGAGATGCTATATGTTCCCATACCAGTTCTGAACTGACTATAATCTTCTCTGAAAGGTAACTCATCCTCAATGTCCAGCTCTTCAATGTTTTCCACTAGCTCAAATTCTTCCATGGGGTTAAGATTGCACATATCCTCTTCAATATTTTCAATGTGATAAGCTACTAGTTTTTTAGGTGTTATCCTTATTCTCTTTCCTTTGAAGGGAATTACCATGCTAGAATAATCCATGTACATACATCCCCCTAGCTTTGCAGTAAACTCTCTTGAAAGACATAATCCAAAATAGGGTTCTAAGTCAACCACAACTATTTCTTGCACTATTGTCACCTCAGGGGCTCTGTGCAACCTCATTAGTACATCCTTAATGACTCCAACTATCTTGACAGGTGTCCCATCTAGTTGTAACACTCCAGGACAAGATCGGGTATACTCCATACCCATATCCTCATAGACTGCTTTAGGCATAACTGTAGTTGATGCTCCTGAGTCAATCATACAATTTTGGACTACCCAACCTTCCATTCTTAGGGATATATAGAAAGGAGGAGGCTTATTATTTAGAACAATAGGTGTCATTTCTTTATTTTCTGATGGCATACTAAGGATTGTAGTGGCCAACCTATTCTATGGATTTTTGTTGAGGGAAGCTTTAAGCAGGTCAATCTGACCAGGAATGAACAGAGTGTCATACAGGCTAGCTTTTGATGGAATATTTTTCATCTCTTCAACAATGTTGTATTCAGACTTAGTCAAGGAGAGTTTTTCCAGCCTTCCCTCTTGCTCACCATATCTTCTTTTATATTGTTGGGTGGCCTCTAATATTTGTCTTTTAGTAATAGAGGGGAACCTAAGTCTTTCTTGATCTTCATATTTAGATCTCATTCGGTCTCCTTCTATTTCCTTTTCGATCTCTTAGGAAGACTATATATCTTCTATTTTCCCTTAGCTTGAGGAATAGGGAAAGTGTCACTACTCTGAGGGAGGGGATCAACTCTCTTTTGGGAAGGGACTTGGAATTACCCCATTTTTTGGGGATCTACTTGCAAAGCTTTCTTCCCAGACCTTGTCATAACGACAATTGGGCTTTCCTCAGCCAACTCTTTCCCAACCATGATTTGATCAAGGTGCCATAACATATTAACTCTCCCATTTTGATTCCTTTCAACTTGATCCATAGCTTTTTGAACATGGTGTTGGTACATCACACAAGACTATGAGTCATGGGGGTCATTGCATACTAAACACCAAACATTCACAAGAGTAGTATCTGAAGAACATTATAGCTCCTCATATACTGCATTCACCCTGACCCCAACACTATTACTAGGACCAGGTCTCTGATATTTGTTTACATATGGAAATATCCTCTATTGTGACCTTTCTTGGTCTCTCTTTTCCATTGAATTCATTCTATTACTCAGATTTTTTAGAGTATTTTGTATATCCAGGATAGCAAAAAACTCCTGAGATGATTGAGAAGGAAGGGGAGGAAAAGGAGTTATAGAGGATATAGGCTTTGGTTGAGGGATCACATTCATTTGTGGATATGGAGATGATAAAGAAAGGGGGTCCATGTAAGAGGGGTTTGTGGATTGAATTTGGCTACTAGTGGTTTCTGAGTTGTAAGGTAGCACAATTTTGGGGGGAAGTCTTCCGACATTAATTAGGATATTTTCAGCATGAACTACTACATTATAAACTTGGGGGAAGGTTTCTACTCCTGATTGTTGTGTCTGTAGCCCTAAATCTGATCCAAGAGCTCAGATATAATACATATAAGCCAAACATGTAGCTGGTATAGCAGTGGGGGGAATTCTTTTCCATGTTCTGCTAAATCTCAAATTGAAATCTGAGATAGTTTCTTGCTGAGTTTTCTGCATGGATGTAAACTGATTAAGAAGAGAAAAGGGGTCAGTAGATTCATTAAATTCCTCTATGAATGGCTCGGCTAACGCTTGCCATGAAGTGATAGTATTGTCTTCCAGAGTTCTAAACCAATGCAATATCTTTCCTCTGAAGGACAGGGCTAGAATCCTTACAATAATATCCTCTTCTTTTATGTTGTGGATTGCTGCCAGGTTCAAGATATCCTGATAGTGCTCATAAGTTATTTTCCTAGATCCATCATAAGTGGGGATAGCTTTAGATACAGCTTGGGGGATGGCATTCATTTGGGCTAATCTAAGAGGACCGACTGTGTTCCAGCTAGGGTACTTCTATAATGGCTGATTAGGAGCCACATTTTGTGCCATATTTTTAGTTGTAGGTCTTATTGGGGGAACTATTGGATTTTCTTCTAGAAGCTCTTCCTCTATGAGGAAATATTGATCCAAAATTTTGGCAACAATAACCCCTCTATAAGGTAACTCATAGTAAAAATAGGAGTTAGGGTTATTCCTTTTGAAAGACCTAGTATACATGAAAGGACACTGGTCTATAGGGATAATTATTTTTCTGAGTCTAAAGACCAGGGAGTCACTAGGTGAACTTGCTCTTCTCCACTTACAAGGTCAAGACAATTCACCAAATATTGATTCCTTTGGGTTGAGATAATAATAACTCATTTGATGGGTTTCATGTTCCTTGTGAACTGGTCCCATCGAGCGTGCCAAAAACTATTGGGCACTGAATTGCATCAAGTTTTCACTCAATACTATGGTTGTCTATCTTCCTACTTTCTATCCAGGCTTGCACCCGATAGCTACAACTCAACACTCAACATTGGATGGACCAAAATAGAGTTTTCGATCCAACCTCCAGAGTAGGCTGGTTCCTTGTCAACTTAAACAGGGTGTTGACACAATTATGCTCACTTAGGGTTTGAAGGTTAGGGTAAGAAAAGGTTAGGGTTAGAGAAATGTGAACAATAGTGGATGGATAGGCTAACAACATTGCACCATAATAAAAAGCTCTAAAAAACTAACCCAAAGACACATAACTCAGATCAACATTATCACAAATTGGATGACTCTTCATTCATTAATGCACAATAGAGAAATATTGCAGACAATGATTTCAATATCCAGACAATGATAATCCAAATAACAGAATTCACCAATATCTAGATTCTATAGAAATGCACTTCCTAACAATAAAGATCAATCTCAGAAGCAGATTTCAATTACTTTAACAGCTAGTAATCCATTAATTTGGCACAAACTAACCACTTAAGTATTCATAGAAATGCAGCTAAAGAATTTGAACCTCTGATATCAAGCATGAAGATACAAATTTTGAGGTGAAGATCAATGTAATGCTCCTTCCATTAGCTCTTGGGAATATTTATAGTAGCACAAGAAAACACACTAGAGCCGACCCTTAAAAATGAGGGTTCGACCTCTACTTATAGTTTTGCAAAAATTAAAATTATCAAGAACATTACAAAGATCAAATTTTGACAGCGCAATAGAGAGTTCTTGCTGGCATTTGCTTACTGGTACACCCTCTAGGAAATCCATTGTAGATGGACCGCCATGGCAGCTCGAGGCCTCTGCAACTTGTTGGTCGCTTGGCGCAAACTAGAGTTCAGGTCATTGGAGATTATACATCATCATTGATCCTTCTTGGAAGCCATCAGCCACCATTGATCTATAACCACCTCTAGTTCTATCTTCTTGAAAACCCTCGATGCTTCAACTTCCTCTCCAACTAACTATTACAATTCTAGTGAAGAAATATCTTTAAATACCTTAGATTCTTTGACACAATCCCCACCATTGATCTCCCCCATTGTATGGCTATGATTCATTCTGATATAAGCTTATTATAATGGTGAGGAGAACACAACACCATTCCACTTTGAAAATATTGATGACATCATCCTTTATATCTTAGAAACTATGGAACGCCAATCCGACTTTGAAATGCCTTGAAGGCTAAGTGGGATCGAATCCGCTCTTTGTTCTTCATGTTTCTTCATTATCCATAAAGTATTCATCAATCCGCACAAAAATATTGATGATATCATCTCTTCTTAAAAACTTTTGTGGATTCCATTCTAGGTTGAGCAAGTGCATTGGCATATGATCATCAATCTGGACCCATCACAATGTAAAATGACTCTTTCTCCATTCCGCACTATCTTTAGAATAAAACATTCCTTATCACCATTCTAGAAAGGAGTTAGTCAAAATCATCTCTTGTCATGAATCCGCATCTACTACGTTCACAGCATTCCGCCTTGTCACCATTTCGGGTGAAAATATTCTATGTGTTCTCCGGAATCGTGCGCTCCAACACTTAGCCACTCGTGAGATATTCAAAATATCAAGCGGTCACCAATCCACACTTTTTTCCTACTGACATCATCTTTTCTTAAATACTTTTGTGGATTCGAGATGCGTCGCTAGTCTAGAGCCAAAAACAAAAGAAGTCTTCCGAAATTGCTCCAAGCATGAAAATTTACTAAGTGTTGGGCGGGCTCATGCCTCCTATCGTGAATCCACTCCAAAATACACTGTAAGATGTGCGGAATGAGGAATTTATGACTTAGGCAAAATTTTGCAAAATTTTCCTAAGTATGTGGCCATTTTGGGCCTACAAGTGCCTTGGAAAATATGGTAGGGTGCTTCTCCTTTTGATGTTCTTGTGATTAAATCTCATCCATGGTTCTTCTTTACCCTCTTATTTCTTGATGTATTTTTATTTTAGAGTATTATCATGAGTCACACACTTATATTTGTTTGATGTCTCTGTTTCTTGATATATTGACTCCTCTTTCTGTTTCCCTAACTTTATATCTTGTCGTAACTTGGTCTTTTCAACTTCATTCCTTAGAGAGACAATTTTTGCTTCCAATATTTCACACTCTATTTCCCTTGCTCTTAATAGATCTATCATATCCTATTCAATTTTATTTTCTTCTTCTACCTTTATCTTGAGTTCTGTGAGACTTTGTAGAAGTTCCATATTTTCTTCTTCTTCCTCTTGAATTTGATCCTTCAAACTTGAGTTCTTTTTTCTAACCTTTTCCAAGTTCCTAAGAGCATTAAAGAATTCTTATTTTATGTCGATCACGGTCTCTTATTTATTCTCTAAAATTATGTGTGTTCCTATTGGATCTTCCTCCAAGCTATTAGTATTTTCACGGATAAACCCACTCTGATACCAATTGAATAACATGAGCTTATACTAAGAGGGGGGTGAACAATATAAGATAAAAAAATTTACTTTTCAAACCATATGATAACATCAAAAATATTAAAGCAGTAAGCATTACACAAAATATCACACACATGAGAGATATGATTTAATGTGGTTCACCCAATATGGGCTACTCCACGGATAAAATATTCCTTATAAATTTTCTCAATAAATTCTCTTTGGAATCCTTCCCTATTATAATATTTATGGATATCTATCCAAAGGAGACACCAATCCCCTAATAAAATTCATGGACCTCTATCCATATTTGAACTCCTTCTCCTCTAATCTCATTGGTGCTCTTTGAAGACTTACCCCCATTGGACTGGCTTGTGGATCTCTCTCCATTGAAGACCTTTGTCCTCACTCAAAATACATGTATCCTCACTGCCCTAGCTAATGGATATATATCCACTAGAGACTACTATCCTCTACTCTATCACCACCAAATCCTGCTATGAATTCTACTTAATATCTATCTCAAATTTATATTGAACATTATCCTCTGACCTACACAAATATTCTCATAATTTTTTCTTTTCTCTATCACAAATCTACTCTCAAATCATTCTCTACTCTGTCACAAATCTACTCTTAAATTTGTCCAATAAGTATTCATCAAGACTTACCTCAAATATACCTTTAAGCTTTCACAAAATCTTACTCAAATTTATCCCTAAGTCCCCTCTAGGAGTTACTCAAATCTACCCATAAAATTTCACAAATACTTGCTTAACCCTGTCCTTAAGCTTTCACAAAAGCTCACTAAACAACTGCAAAAATTGCATACAAAACTTAATTCAATCTTTTCAAAAAATATTTTCAACATACCAATAAGTTTCACTCAGAATCTTGTTTATCCTTGATAAATATAGAGAATGATTAAAGACTCAATATGTTTCACACTCACTAGGTTTTGTAC
This sequence comes from Wollemia nobilis, assembly GCA_028583015.1. Classification (NCBI taxonomy): domain Eukaryota; kingdom Viridiplantae; phylum Streptophyta; class Pinopsida; order Araucariales; family Araucariaceae; genus Wollemia; species Wollemia nobilis. The sequence goes on from JAQPPZ010008230.1 coordinate 29,116, forward strand.
CCAACAAAACACTCTATTACTTTCAAAATTTCTTTCAAATAAATTCATAATAAAGTATAATTTGTTTCATAAAACTTGAACTATCACTCCAATGCTTTCAATCAATAATGCTCAATCAACTTCACTCAACATTCACTCAATGAAACACAACTTGCTTACAAACCCTAACCAAGATAGTTCTCAATCTCAAATCAAATCAAATCACTCATCAACAAGATGTACTCAAATTTGCTCATAAATTCCAACAATACTCATCAATCCTTTTCACTCCAACTTTGTATTTTACAACATTCAATCCAACAATATTTCACTCATAAGTAATATGTGCCCATACCTTTTGTTTTTATGGAGATATATCTTCAAAACCTGTCTTAATCACAATCAAATCCTCTTTGCCAATTTCAAGGTTAGATAGCAACAACCTATCTCAAAATCTCCACACAAATATTCTCCTCAATAGTTATTTCACCATACAAAAGTATCAAGTCTCAAGTACACCTTATAATCTCCAAACTTCTCAAAATATAATTAGAAAAGATTTCAATAACTCAATTTCACAATAATTCACTTTAGAATTTTAATGCATAGAATAATAAAAAATACTTCCATATATCTCCCTACTCAAAAATGCATTATCAAAATAATTAACACCACTATTCAGAAATATTCCAATGCACCTTTTAAAACCACAATTTAAATCATTTAACCCTTTCAACCATGGAAAAAATAATATTTATTTCAACCACCTTATATCTCCACAAGGCACATACCATCAACCTTAGACCAAGCGCAAATCATACAAATTAAAAAATTTAAATACCTTTTGCGCACGCTGCCTCGATGGGATTTGATCCCCTATCACACTTCCACCAGCACCCTAGCCATGACCTAACCATCGTGTGAGCTAGGTGCTCACTTGAGACACAAAAGCACCTCATGCGCTTTGTCTCTCCTCTAGGCACAAAATCAAAATAAATATTTTACCCATTTGCTACCGTAGAAACTTGAACATGGGACCTCTGCTCACCCAACACCTTACACAACCACGTCTTGCCACTAGCCCAACCACGTGGTTGATGACAAGGCCTTAAGCCTTAGTCCTTTTATCCTTCCACATTTTTCTACCACTTTTAAAAATTAAAATCCTCTTGCCTTATGCGCTCACGAATTCACATCAAACTTTTTTAATATTCGCACATGCATCAATTTGGAGACTTACCAAAATGTTATAAGTCTTATGGTATAAATACCATACTCCATTTTCTTCGAACGTTGATGGGGAAATTTATTTAAATGTTTTTGCACCCAACCCTAACTTAGGGTTTAATTAATTTATTTTATAAATTAATTTATAATATAAATATTATAAATAATTTATAAATAACCTTAGGCATTATTTTAAACCTTAATATTATAATAATATTTCCTTTGGGCCTAGGTATTTTCCTTTTCTCATCCTTAGACCTTATCTGATCACCTTTAATATTATAATAATAAATATTATAATATTATTTCCTTTGGGCCTAGGGATCTCCTTCCTTCAGGGTATTTAGCCAACCTTTTGACCAATCATATGATGTTTTTAAACCAAATCTCTTGGGCTTAAAATATAAATATTTTAACTCTCCTTTTGCCAATCCTTGCACAAATCACTGACACTGATTCTTGACATCAATGACAACATAATTACTCAAAATTCTAACAAGTTTAAAGATAACAACTACTCCAAAATAAATTGGAGGACCTATGCAATGAGTGTGAGCACCTTAAGCAAGAACATGTGAAGTGACAAAGGCTGCATCACCAACATTTGTATGAGCACCACCTTAGAAAATAATGAATTCTTGATCAAAAGGAACAATATGAGCAATCAAATAGATTAGTTCAAGTAGAACTACTCCCACATAGTGAATATAGGAAACAACATGATACGAGATGTATTACATCTCACCACAAGCTGCCTTATAGGTAACCTGATACTCATCCTTACCAAAATTCACAACATGCTTCTAGGCAACAACAGTGTAAAGCACAAAATATGCAAGAGCATAACCAATATGAGGAGTCAAAGCATGATGATCAGGAGTAATTGTATCATGAACCATATTTTGTGGACTTTATCGATAACTACAATCAACCAACTCATTCCCATAGAAACCTACCAGTGCTTGCTCCATGAATATCTCTTTGGGAGGATTGAAATAATTTCATCTCAAGCATATAAAGTGCTCACCAAGCAGATCAAATCCCTCAAAAACAAGATACGACTTGTCAAAAGCCCAATTTGAGCAAAATCCATAACCAACCCCTTTTCTGTCAATATTGATTCTAAGTTATCCTAAGCATTTTGAAATACCTAAACTAGATAGGTTTAAGGGATACGAGGATGCACAGGAACATGTGACAAGCTTTATGAACCTATGCTTCTAATTACAAAATGATGATGCCTTGTTGTTGTGAACCTTCATGATAACACTCTCAGGTTATACTCTCGAGTGGTACAACCAAATCCCAAGGTATAGTATCACTAGATTTGAACTTCTAGTGAATGCTTTATTGGAATGTTTCTCCTTTGGCATCAATAAGAAAAAAACATATCTAAATTATCTAGTTTATGATAATATGATGATGAGACAGTGATGGACTATGGGAACAGATGGTGAAAACTCATGGTAAAACTTCCATTCGCCATCCCCACAACTGAAATCGCTAAGATATTTACCAAAAGTTATGCTAAAAACATATCATTGTTGCTTCAACTGCAATAGTAGATAAGATTTGAGGAGGCTTTAGCACAAGATAAAGTTATTGAAGACATAAATATCCAAGAAGGATATTTAAAAATCCATACAAAAAAATAATGTAATAATAAGAATACACGTAATCAACCATATCAGGGTAAACCTGGGCTTGCAAATCAAGTCATGTTGAATATTACAAAAGTAGAAATGAGCCAATAACCACCGAACCATAAAGCTCAACCTCCCCCAATGCACTACAAATAGTGTAATGAAAATCAGGCACAAAAATAATAGCACCGAACACCTCGTAACTACATGCCATTACCTAAACCTTTGTCATATCTTTTCAACTACCTATGCGAGGCTAAGTCTATAATATTACCTAAGATACACACCCTCGTTACCAATCACTTGAAACCTAAGGGTTACAATGAAGATCTATATTACGTATATCATCGGTAAAATGACCATGATATCTAGGATTGCATCGCATTCAAAAATGTGGTGCATAATATGTTAGACAAAAATGAGTTGCAAATAGATAGCCCCTTGGTTGTCCATAATCAAAATATTAACATATTCAAAGACCCTCTACCCAAGCATGAGGTCCAAAATGATCAAATTTATCACGTGAATGAGGTGCACATAGGCCCACCCAATGAGGGATTTATTGGCATGATAAATAATATAACATGGAGAAAGAAACACCTCAATCAATCTACATTAAAATTCCAATTAAAGTTGATCATGTGTCATAGTCCTTACAATCATTGAATTTAGTTAAATCATATAAGGATCCTATGATCACATTTTGAAGGCAAGAGATTAAGAAAATCCCTACTAACAAACCCAATCCACCACTACATATCATAGCAAGCATCAATAAGATTCCATACAAGTAGATTTTGATTGACATAATCACTACCGTAGGTTTGAAACATCTGAATCTTCCACCTTCACACATTATAGACTTAACATTCATATTAAGACCATGAAATGATACCACTCCCTATACAGTCGGTACAATAGTCCTACCTATCCAGGTTGGGATAAATACCATATCTACATTGTGTCACATATTAGAAGGTGAGAGGCAATACAACATATTATTAGGTAGACCTTGGATGAGGGACATGGAATGTGTGCCATCCATAGTGCATCAATACCTTCAAATTCATGCACTAAGATCAAGTGTACATGGTTCACAATGATCCTGATCCTTTCAAGTACTACAAAAATATCAATAAACCACATGAACCTCCTGCAACATGCAAGATCCAAAATATTCATTCGAATGAAATCATAGAACATTTGACTCAATCTTACATCAAGCCATCGCTATCTATTCCCATCCATAAAACTTATGGTATTACCATACCTGATGAGGAGAGTAAAACATCAGTTGACATAACTAAGATAGAATCACCTTGGCAAGTTGATGACCCACCCACAACTTGTTTGAGAGCCAAAACACCTTCTCATGAGTTTGTGGGAATGGTCAATATCAAAATAGAGAGCCAAGTTTCTCTAAAGCAATCATAACAATGGATAGTTCCATAAAAAACTTTTGCCACATCAAAAGTTTCAACCTCTTAAATTAGTTACACCTAACTCATTTCTCATAACACCTTAAAAGAGTAAGAAAGGATGTTTCCCCCACGTTAAACTAGGGGTACTCAAGCTATTATAGATAAAAATTATAAAGTGAAACAAAAATATGAATTGAGTAACAAATATGAGCATGTGGATGCAACTATAAAAGTGGATCATCAAGAAGTATCCACATCATCTCAAATGAAGGAGACTGGTGATTTGCATTTACCTAAGGGTTCTTTGACACCCACTTTTTCACCACCTTCAATTGATGATAGTAATCCAAACTTGTCACTGGTGATACACATAAAATCCTTGTCAGTATTGCAATCCATTCTAAGTTGTCTAGATAGGATGGAGTACCAAATGGATCAAAAAAATGATGTGTTGCTCAATCATGCACCAGATCATGAGCCTGGAGTGACAAAAGAATCCATTATTCAAGGTCAAATCACCTCCTGTGCAACCATAGGAAATACATCAACTAGATCAATCATAGATTTGGCCACGTTGACCACATCATATCTATACACCATTAACCAAACCTATAATATCAAATTTTAATCGATTATGCGATGCAAAAATTATTACTCTACCTGAAATCCACATCCTAGATCCAAATCGTGTGAAGCTTTGAGGATAAATAGAATATTTACATATTCTCTACCATCACTAGGATGGTCATGATATCCAATCATATTATGGTCTCAAGAACAAAATACAAAACATGCTTGAGAAGAGTCAAATCCAAATTTATAGCCTTCCCAATATCAAAAGCCAACAAATAAGCATATTCGGTGATCAATGCCTTACACCAAAAAACCAAGAAGAGCCACCTACTAAAATAATTGATATACCTATGGCTCAACCCTTTCATGAAACTCATCCAGTGCTTGCTGCACACTCAAAACACAAGCAGCATATTTGGACTCCATTAAATGAGTCCATGTCAACTCTTTTTCAGAAGTTGCAAGAAGCTAAGGCTATCACTTTGACTAACATAAACCCTTTAGACCCAAATAGAGCTAAACCTAAGGGTTATAGGGAGGATCAATTCTACCTTTATCATTGAATAAAGGGCCATGACATTCACCATTTTTATGGTTTTAAAAATATGGTTCAAGACCTTATTGATAGTGAGTCTTTACCCATAGACAGTTCACCCATAGCATCTTAGCCTACCACAATGTAGACCATATCATCCCATTTGTGATTCCTATATCAACCGTATCCTCATAAGCCTAGAAATCCACCTAAATGAGTAGTCACATTTTCAATGACTACTATGGTCCTATTTCAAAAACTATACAAGGTAAATGCAATTACATTACCATAAGTCAAACAAAGAACACCTAAACCTAGGTCACATGATGAAATCCTCTTTTTTATATATCATCGTATAAATGGGTATGACCTCCATGGATACTATTCATTCAAGAATTTGGTTGAATAACTGGTAGAATGGAATGAGATCTGCATATACGGTTCACTCATTTTATCCCATCAGAACACTAGCATTTCATAGAGATCCGTGCCTCAATAGGGAGAGTTGATTTTCTTTGCTCTTCCTAAGTGGGTCGATTACATTACAGTGAATGACATGTACAATGGAGGTCCTCAAGGTATCAGACCTTCCCCACCATCCACATCATGATCAATGAAGCAAAGTGAGGATTCTAAAGGTATCACAACTTCCTCACTTTAATTGAGTGGCACATACACTGGGGGTACCTAAGGTATCACACCTTCCCCCTAATAATCAAAAATCCAAAAAAATAAAAAAACATTAAAATCCAAAAATAATTCAAAACATCAAAAGCATAAAAACATTTGCATTTTACATTTTGCACATGCATTCAGTTAATTGCATTGCATTAGGCATTTTCATCCATTGCACTTGCATTATAATAGGTTGTATTTACAATCTTACGAATGACACCACGTTTATGTGCTAATCATGCATCCTTAAATCATCATCATTCATCATTCCTTGTGAGTAATTGTGTTTTTCAGCACAACCTTATGAGTTGCTATTAGGTATATACTAGGAATTTTTGGTCATTCAACCATACCTAGTGATCTTCTTAGATTTTGTAGAAAGCTATCTTGGATTTTGAAGGTGAGGTCTAGTTTTGATAGTACCTTGTATATTTTAAAATCCCATTAAACTTTTAAAATATTAATAATCCTATTTGAACAAGGAAATATGACACTACAAAGTGGTCTTAGTCACCTTAAGTAAAAGGTTTTCCTTACTCATCTAATCATGTGCATGGTTTAGACTACTAATCATTGGAAAAAGGACAAGCTTTCCCCTACCCAAAGAAATCCTTTGCTTTTATACAAAATGAACAAATTCCCAAAACAAAGCAAAGAAAAATAAATAGTGATTTTCATCACTAAGAAAATCCCTTGCTAAAAAAAAACAAAATGCAAAAATAATAGTGATTTTCATCACTAAGCATAAGCAAGTATCCCAAGCAATGAAAAGAAAAGAAGGGGGAATGAGCTTGAATCCCTGGAATATCAATATTCGACCACCATGGGGTGATATTCATTACAACAATGGGTTGAATGAAACTTGCCTAGCAATGGAGTATCCTTACGCGTGGAGATATGTTTGTCATATTAGTGACCTTATTTTGTATAGACCAATGTTAGCTTATGGATGATACAACTCTATATGGCTTGTATTACCTAGTAGTCTAGTCCAACTGCATCCAAACTTAGGATCATAATGACCACATGGTGATCCTCATTACAGAAATAGGTTGAATGAAACCCGCCTTGCAATGAGGTAGTCTTATGCCTCATCTAATATATTCATTTGCACACACAGGGATAATGAATATCTTGGTCTTCTTAACAAAGCTTTTATCTTTCAAAAGTCTTGTGTAGTCATTATACATCTTTTGATTAATCAACTAGGGTGTTTGAGTCTCATGGAAAACCTCAAAAATCCCCTAATAGCAACAAATCATTTCATCAATCATACACATTTTCCTTATGAAATTTTGTTTATTAAGGGGTGTTCATAGAATAGGATAGATATTGGATGGATATCAACAATGATATTTAGATGACCACTAACTATTTTATGCATATCTTTTAATTTATAGAAGCTTATAGGGAAAGCCCATACATCTCACATCATCTCATTTCATATATGGATGCTTAAATTATTTATTATTATGATAAGAGTTACCATTTTCATTCATGATTTTCATACATTCTGTGGTTTCTTCCATTATTTTGTAACATATATTAGATTCATTCCTTATATTTTAAGTGATTAAAGCATACAGGTTCATTTGCATTAGACCATCCTCATGTAATTAATGCATTACATACACATCATCTATCATATCATATCACATAGATTAAATGCATAAATAATGTAAATAAATTAAACATACATTTAACATTCACTAGTACATCCATATAAGAATACATAATAGTGCATCTAATCATCTATATCATAGCATGTAATTACACATCTATCATCTAGCTAGTGCATTGTCAGTACTACATCGCATACATATAACATAATTACATAATCATATAAGCATTGCATCCATAACTGCATCACATGAACATAAATGCAAAGACATAATACACATAATAAGCCATAAATATATTATCATATATATATATGTGTGTGTGTGTGTATGTGTCAAAGTACATAGAGGTACAAAAATATCTATAGGCTACAACTGTGTAGGTCCTTTGACCTTACACTCAAAAATGATGCAAGTCATCATGACATATCAAATTAGGCCGACACCCCCTATGTCGCCTCCACTCCCTATGTCACCTCCACCCTTAGCTCCATATCTATGAGGCTATCAGGAGCTAGTACCTACCAATATCTCAGATTGTGCACTTGACCTGTGACTAGGCTGCACTAATGATTTTCCAAACTCACTTCACCTGCTCCACTGAGAACCCCCTATTGTGGACCTAGATAGCACAATGCCACCATGTATCCTGATCTCAATCTCTAGAAGAGCAATGTGTGTTGCATCCACTACATAGACCCTATAGATGCCTAATATCTATATTTACATATAATTTTATCGACCCCTGAGTAGTTAGAGTAAATGGTGCAACCTGAGCCATAGGTGCTATCCCTAGCTATGCACTTAGAGCATCTCTATCGATAACCCGAGAATCTACCTCGGTGATCTTAGCCAAAAAATACATACACAAAGTATTTATCATGGTATGCATTGAGTCTACCTGAGTTTGGAGAGTGGTCCTCTCCTCTGCATAACCCCACTATTATTGTTGCCCTGCATGCAACTGACTCTACATAATAGTGAGAGATGTATCTTGCTCCATAACCTACCATTGAGATATATGTAGTTGCACCTATAAACTATGCACCTAAGCCTATAGCTATGATACCTCATCATCTAGGGTATCCTCATCACCCTCCTCATCCTAAGGATCATCCATATACCCTATAGCCTATCCCCAATCATCCTCCATCTTGTGGTGCGCTCATAACCCATCATCCCCTACCTTAGTTGCCATATCATACCTAGATCTATCTAGGCTACCACCACCCTACTATAATAAAAATCCACTAGGTATCATACTCTACTGTGGTCCTAGAGTCCTTTGTACCTATGTCATCAATGGGAGGGTTTGACTCCTTTATCATCCCTATCACCTATGGTACTGGAAGTTGTATATCTAGCTTTTAGTGATGATAGAGGAATGGATCCTCTAGTATATCCTATACTCTCTTGAACTAATGAGTGACTTGATAATCGTTGAAGAACTCTCTCACATTCTTGCAGTATCCCATGAGCCATATATCATGCCTAACTCAATATAAGTATCCCCCTGCCTCCTCCCACTCCAGATAGCCTAGGTAGGGTCTCCATATAATTTGACTAGCCTATAATTATATTAGAGACCTGATGTAATGTGTCACATCCCCTGCATGTGAATAAATTTGATTGATCTCTTCCTCTCATGGCCACCTTGTAACATAACATTGGTTATCCCCTGCTATAGCAACTATAACCAATGTAAATCTACCAAGTCAATCTATGTGGATGTGCTCCCACCCCCATATCTAAAGCAACGGGTTGCATTCCACTTCCACTCATCCCCACCGCATAATTCAATATAGCTCATCATAGAGTTGTGCTAGAAGTGCACTCCCCCATATCATAATAAAATGTTTCTATGATTCGCACTCTAATAGATCTTGCACCATGTCTATGAGATTCTAAGGGAGCCTCAATATTTATGTGTCGAGTAGTAGAACATTATAGATAATGTGCATAAGTACCACCTATTTCTTAGAGAAGATATCCTATCTGTACCAATAATCAATAGGTACTCCACCATGCTCAATTTCTTCCAATACTGTAACCACTCTATCTTAGAAAACCCAAGCAAATATTGTATCCCTAGCCATAGTGGGAGAAGAAACAATAACCCGTCCATCGATGAGAATCCTAAAAATACGGTAGACATCCTCTAATGTCATCATCATCTCTCTAGTGGGGAGATGAAAAGTGTTAGTCATGTTATCCCATCGATGGGCTAGGGCTATAAGGAAATACTGATACGACATCACTATCTACAATCTAACAACATATTTAAGGCCAATCACCCCAAACCACTTCCAATCATCAACATCTAATAGGGGTTGCAACTCAAGAAGCATATTAGGATCTCACCTCTGATCTATCAGAGGATAATATACAAGAATGGGTAATTCAAAGCACAACCACTCACTCAAATCCAAAAAAAAAATCTAAAATCAAAAATCAAAAATCAAGAAAAATTAAAAAATTAAATCCTAAGGTCCTCTACCACTCATGGCGTTGATGGTCATCATGCCCATCATCAATGTTGTCAACGACCACCACCAATGATCAATTTTTCTATTGTTGGAATTTGATCCTAGTTTCCCATAGTGATGATGGACCCTATTTTGCAGATTGGGCATCGCCCTAAGTGACAACGGCCACGGGATGGCACCCACACTGCATAAATTTCTCCCTATAAATTCAACAAAAATTTAAAAATCCTAACCTCCTAAACTAACCTAAGAAACATCTAAACTAAGGGGTGAAGTTTATTACCTGTATTTTTATGAGGTTCCTTAACCTAATAATTAGTGAGGTTCATTTTATTCCACAAATAACAAGGATAATATGGAGAGATACCTTAGGAGCATTGGCTCCACAACTCCTTGAAGCCTCAGTCTGATCTGCCATGGTGGTCTATCTAAATTTTAGCAATGTTTCGTATCAATTTTTACTTCTCTCCCCTTAGAGCTCACTCTTTCTTAACTACTAGATGGAAATAATGAATTTGCAAAAACCCTAATTTTCCTTTTATATTTTGCATTTTTTGGCATTGCCCACTTTGATAGCGATCGCATATTAGGTTAGCCGCACCCATCGACATTGATAGTGGCTACGAGATTTGCAAATATATGCTATTGACTTTGAGGGTGGTTGAGAACCAGTAATAAATACACACATTTTCTCACCACAAGGAGTTTCATAATGGACATTAATTTATATCTACCTAACCATAATCATAAAAAATCATAAAATTAATGAATAAATAAATAAAACAAAATTTTAATTGTGCCTCATATCCAGTTATTTAACCTATACACTTGGTGGTTGCAACAACTTGCACTCCATGCAATATAACAAGATGAGTAAATTACCATAAGGCCATTTGAATCAAATTATTTATTGATAAATTCAAATATCTTCACTTCACTCCTCAATAAGGCCATTACAATTGAACTACTCCATGGTAATGATGTGTTCATTTCATTTCTTCTATAAAATTTCATCAAATCATCGAACATAGATCCTTAAATTGAATTGCTATCATCTTGATTATCTAAGAAGGCCATTACGGTCTGACTGCTCCATGGGTAGAGATGTACAATTTTTATTAATAATTAAAATCACAGTTGTAATAGGACATGCATTACACCAAAAGTAATCATCTTGAACTGTCCAAATCAGTCATCTTAGTCAAACGACTTGTCACTTTCATCACATGCCATTTTCCTCATCAACTCATTGCTTGAGGGGGTAGTCATAATCATAAAATTCATAATCAATATCAATAATTGAATACCTAATCATGTTAATTGCATTCATCCCACAAATCATTGTCAAAGATAATTATACCTCTACTTGGGGTAGAAAACAAGTAAAATTAATTACACATACGCTTGGAATTTTTGAATCATGAATGAAGGGCTGGATCTCTTCATGACTGAACAATATCCAAGATCGAGTAAGCCTAAAGTGAAATATTGTACTTGATTCAAGTTCTTTAACTTATCGAAGGAAATGATTTTGAGATGTATGACCTTCTCAAGATTGCGGTATCTAATGTTGACTAGATCAATGAACATCAATCAAACTATAATATGGATTTAGGTTGTCTATTTTTTCTTAGTGTTGTGTTTTCTCACAATGCATCCCAAAAAGGGGCATATATAGACACCTAAAATGTATCATGTTGAGGAGGATACTCATATGGACACCTCTTTAAGCCATGTGACTGATCTTGGACCTTTCCAATACCCAATAGTGGTTTTAACCAGTCAACTAGGGCATCTTAGTCCTATGCAACTATAGCCACTGACATCATCAATGGTGGCAACCATCACTACCAATGATTAGAGCAACCACGGGTAGTCGCACCTGTCAATAGCATCCATGGTCATAACCATGCCTATCAACATTGGTTGAGCCTGTAACAAACTCGGGCTCCTTGAGCCAAGTAAAATTAGTTGCATCCAACAAATTTGCAATGGTTTTGGCAAATCAAAGCTTTTATAAGCTTCACCTCAATGACCCTAGCTCAACCAAATCTTGTTCTTGGCTTCCTAGGGAATCTAGAACAAGGAATTTGGGAGTCTACTTAAGGCCCAAAATTTACAAGCAAATCCTAGAAGAATTCATGTGTGATAGCCACAGTGAAGCACTACTGAATTGAGGAGAGAATCTATATCCCTTGAGGAGTAGTGAAGCTCTACTGAATTGCATAATGATACCTACATTTCCACCAATAGAGAATGTCATAGTTTGAGGATAAAAACCCTACTGTTCAAGCATTCAATTCACTGTGAAGTTGAGCTAATTTCCACCCTAAGTCATTCTATAAGAATGCACCAAGAATGTCAATCCACACAACATTATAATTGATTGATGTCAGGCTTAGAACATAGAGAGTAGAATCCCTGTCCCACTGTCATTGTTTTTAGTGGTGAGCCACATGCACCACCATCGATGTTGATAATGGCTAATAGATTTGGCTTCTTTGAGCATCCACGACTATAGACTAATGTCTCTTTTACTTTATTTTTAGCTTTATATCATATTCACAATATTTTAATTTGATTCCTAACCTATATTAAAAGCTTTATTTTTAGTATTTATGCATATTTATGTTTTTATTTTAGTATTTTCATGCATCTTATCATTTCTTTATGCATTTCCTTTATATTTTGCAATAATCATGAAATGGCCTCATCTTGAAAGGCCTTACTCTTGCTATTGATGTTTTGTAAGTTTCCTTGTGTACAGATCACAGGTATTATCAAGAGCATATCACCTTCAAGATCATCTTCATTAGTATTTTGAATTAGATGTGACTGGAATAATCCCTTATATAATTAGTTTTGAGGATCCTAAAGATCTATTTAATATACATACCATATGAATTATGGATTGTAATATGTATCACACTGGTTAATCCCTCAGAGGGATATTTTGTAACCTTGATGTAAAGAATAATTTCCAAACATGAATAAATATGGACACCATTTATTTCATTTCTTTATATTTGCATTGATTACATAATATATCTTGTTCATTTGATTACATATAGCTTTAAATGTTAAATTTTTAGCTATCTTTTAGAAAGAGCATCAAGGCAAAAATTTAATAGGAAAACAACAAAATAGTAGGGATATGTAGATTACTTTCTAAACAATCTAGCTAGAATAAAAGTAGGAATATGTAGATCACTTCAAATGGGAAGGCAAATTTACTAGTAAATCTGGGGTGGGCTATAAAAGTTGATTGTTCTATTGTAGGCCTTAAGTAGACTATGGCCATCAGTACCATAACCCATCATCAATTTGTCAATGATACTCTTATGTCCTTTCAAGCTTTAATTATATAAGGAAAATTAGTGAAAAGTATTCTAGAAGATTATGAACATGCGTTAGAAGGTTAATTTTAGGAAAAGTGTTATTTTTTTCTTCAATACTCCTCCACAAGGCAGTTTAGGATTGTAGATATTTTGGGATGTAATATTGGGTCTCTCCCTTTAGCCTACCTAGGAATTCTATTTTTTTTAGGGCTTCAAGATCATCCCTATGGGAATCAATTGTGGAGAATATCTAGAGAAATTTTACAAGCTGGAAAGGGGCTCTCTTGAGCCAAGCAGAAAAGCGATATTAGTTAAGGCCGCCCTTCAAAGCATCCCGATATATTTCCTCTCTCTATTCTAAATTTTGGTTAAGATTATTGAAAGAATAGAATGGATCCAACACTCATTTATTTGAGAAAGAGCAAGTGAGAAAAATAAATTTCATCTAGTGGCATGGGACCAAGTATGCAGCAAGAAGGAGAAGGGCATTTTAAGCCTTAGAAGATTAAAATCGATGAATAAAGCTCTTGTTTCCAATTAGGGTTGGAGATTGATTCAATATGAGAAAGTGGGATGGATTGATATTATCAAAGCCAAATACCTAAATGATATAAAGTAGTTTATTAGAGACCCATTACCCCTATAGGTTTCAACTTTATGGTCTAGCCTGATTCGGTGTAGATCAGATATCCATAGAGGGTGTAGGTGGTGCTTGGGAGATGGCAAGTCTATCAACTTCTAGAGTGACGTGTGGGTGATTGAGGTTTTTTTTGAGTCAATATTAGAGTTGGCTTTATTAAAATTAATTACAAATAATTTTTTGGGAATATGATTTGTGATTTCATTTAAAGGATTGAAGATCACCCCCGACGGAAACCATTTGACTTCCTAGGAATTTTGGTGGAGGAAAGGACGGTATTTGATGAAATTTTCAATATCATTAAATGGATTATAATTCTTGGAAGAAATTTTTTTGATGGATTCATTTGGGGATTAGAGAAGGATGGGAGATTATCTATCAAATCATATTATTTAGCAGTAGATGGTCATTCTAATACTTTGTTTTCGATAGACAAAATTTGGTTGAAAGGACTGATTTAAAAAATAAATATTTTCTTCTAGTTGGTCGTACAAGGAAAATTTCTAGCTTTAGACAATCTCAAAAAAAAAGGTATGATTTTACCTAATGCTTGTTTCTTGTACTAAAATACGGAGGAATCCCCGCTCCATCTTCTTTTCAATTGTCCTTTATTACAAGAGGTTTTCAATTGTCCAACGAGTGTTTCCAAACATCCTAGAGGATGTGTTGACCCTTTGGGTTTGTCTCTTCATATATCTTCACCTTCGTTAGTTTTGGAAATTTAGCCTTCCTCATATCTAGTGGTAAATTTGGAAGGAAAGAAACTCAAGGGAATTTAAGTATGTTTCTCATTTAGCTAAATATGTGCTTTGCACACGATTTCTTTTATCTGGAGAACATTAGAACCCTAAATTTGAATGCTATGATTGTAGAGCAAGAATGATCAGTGGAGAGATCTCTTGGATTCAATACTAATCCTCAACCAATTAGACTTGTTTTGCCTCCGAACAAAGCTAGGATTAAGTGGGAGCCACCTCCAATTGGTTGGCTAAAGTTGAATTTCGATGGTGCATTTAAAGGGAATCTGGGTCTTGTAGGTATTGGAGGGATTGTAAGGAACCATGACGACTTGATAATTTTAGCCTTTGCTGATAATATGGGCCATCAAACTAGTCACTTCACCGAAGCTAGGGCCATGTTCCAAGGATTTTTTCTATTGGATTCTATAAGTTGCAGGAAACTAATCATTGAAGGGGACTCCATTAATATTATAAATATGGCAAGAGGGACTCAATATCCTACCTAGACTATTTTGAACCTTCTTCTAGAAGTTCAGAGATACATCCAAAATCTAGAAGAGGTTCAATTTAAGCATACATATAGGGAAGGTAATCGAGTGATCGATCTATTGGCTAACTTAGATATTATTCAGAATGGTTTAGTGGTGTGGTGGGATAAATTTTTTGGTGGATATTGCTTCTATCAATAATGACCTCATACATAATTAGCCTTTGCTCTACTCTAGTTGAGTTGTTGTTGTTGACTTGGCTGTAAAACATGGAGGCACTTATTGATTTTGGGTTTTTACACCAAATTTTCATATCTCCAAGGTACTATTTCCTCCCTACAAGCCACAATATACAATGTGGAATAAATTCTTGCCCTGATGGGTTGGTAGACCTGGAAAAGAAGCAACCTCATGGGGAAGAATGGGACTGTTCCTAGAAGAGAGAAATGATGATGGTGGATGCTTCTAGTTTGCATGGCTCAGTGTGTGGTTAAGGTCTTGCTACTAATTTGTGTTTGGCTAGCTATCTCTGACATCTTGATTTGGTTTCAATTTTATTTTAAGTTTGAAATTATGTATGGTCTTACCTATGTACTGGTTTGGATTTGGAAGGGGTAACTCCTCTGATTGGTCATTCCTTTATTATTATCAGATGTAAGTAATTTTGGCTTCATATTTTTGGGTGGGTCATAGTATCTTTTATACAAGGTTTGGAGATACTTTCAAAACTCCATCCATCTAATAAAAAAACTTATAGGTATTCCCTTATTTGAAGTGAGAATGAGGATATAACTATGGAATCTAGTTATAAATAAAGTTTAGAATAAACTATTAGCATGGAAAAGTAGATGGTTATCATTATAAAGAAGAATGCATCTAATTAAATCAATATTATAGGTCATTCCAACATATTAAATGTCCTTGTATACTATGCCAAAACTGATAGAAAATAGTTTAATCTATATTATACACATATTTTTATGGTTAGGATTACATGATAAAAGAAAATTTTCTTTGGTGAAATGAAGCAAGGTGTGTGATGATAAAAATATGGGAGGTCTTAGTTTAAGAGTTTTTACATATGTAAACTTAGTTCTTTAGAGAAAATTAAATTGATTATTTTACAAAGAAATCCAAAGACAATGGACAAGACTTATTCTAAGTAACTACGATGAGATGAGTTAAAAAAACTTAATATTAATTGCATTCTCACTACTATATGGTTTTGCACTATAATTCATCTAGCGACTAAAGGTCTAAGATGGGAGGTGAGAATTGGAGAATAAAATTCTATTTAGATGGATACTTGGTATTTTAAAAAATTGTTCAATATAGATCTAATTTTGAAACCATGGATGAGATTACTTCAAGATAAATATAGTGATAAGGTTTCAAATATTATGTACAAGGATTAGGAAGGAAGATACAAATGGAAAGAGTATTTTTTAACAAGTATACAAGACATTGAAGGCACTTGAGCAAAAATATAACAAAAATGATTATTCCAAAGTGATCCAAGGATAAGTTGATTTGGGATTTGAATAGATTGGAAGAATACACAATAGGAAGCCAATATAATGTAAAGCACCAACATAATAGAAATGCCACAAGAATAAGAAGAGATATTTGGGATAGATTGAGCACTCCTAAAGTCAAAAAAATTGTTTGGCTAGTAGGTCATAGATAAATTTTATCCTAGGATAAAATTATGAAAAGAGGTTTTCATGACCCCTCACAATGTATTCTATGTAAAATGAGGAGAGTATAGACCATGTTTTGGGATGATGCTCAATAGTTTAGAAACTATGGCAATGCATTCTTGATGTGTTTGGTAAATACATGGTAGTGAATGAAATAATTGAAGAATTTTTAAAGTAATGATAAAATAATTTTAAAAGTGAGTCTTTACGAATAGTCTAGGATATATCAAAAGATATAGTACTTTGGATTGTATGACTGGAAAGGAATAGAAGAATATTTAAAAGAAAGGAAAGTAGTTTAGAGGTAATAAAAAATATTTTTTTAACCATAGAGGAGTTTAAACCAACCATAACAACTCACCTAATCCCTAATATTAAAGTAGAGATCTTTGATAGATAAATTCAAGTCATCAAATGGAATATGATGTTGGGTATAAGAGAAATAAAAAGACAAAGAATATAAAGTGGAAACCACCAAAAGTGGAGTTGATCAAATTAATTTTGATGGTGTATCTAAAGGAAATTTAGGACCAACAACAAGAGGAGGAATAATTAGAAATAATAAGGGAGATATTTTATCTCATTATGATTTCAATAGTGGATTTAAGACAAATGGTGAAGCTAAAGCTTGGATGGATTTGGAAGGGTTAAAATGCAGAAAAATAAAATGGAACAAAGTGTAGATGTGTAAAAACCAAGTCTAACACACTGATTGTAACAATCTAAACCTACTAATGAGGGTAAAATTTTGACCAGGGTAATGTTTTTCATTTAAGTTTTTAATTTATACCCATTATGTAATCAATCCAAAGCATTGTTAGCCACTTTTGGGTTATGGATGCTGTAGTCGACCCCCAAGTGGATGAGATTGGTCAAATCTCATGAAAGGTGCCTTTAGTGGTTCTTCCTTTCTTACCCTTTAACCTGGTATGAGATCCTAGAACCACAACTTGGGGTTATCCTCTAAGGCCCATAACACTTAGAAGGGGACACTTTCTTCCCCATACTTAACATGTTATCTTTTATGTGGAACCTCGAGTTTAATTAATCTCATTTGTTTCCAAGATAACAAGTAAGATTATATAATGTAAATTATTTAGTGCTTAGTCGATGACCACATCCCTAGATCAATGTCTAGCTCCATGAAAACAACTAAGGCCATGTAATTCTCTTGGCATTGGTCATGGTCTCACTTAGCAAAATTACAAATAATGCAGTGGTTTGTCCCATACCAACCCACCGTGGAATCTTCCATAGAATCTTGATTCTCCTACCAAGATTCACTATTCAACAATTTTATACAAGGAACCACCATTGTACTACTCACACAATGGCCTAGATGGACGTCCCATACCACCCATTCTTAGCAAGAATTCACAAAATACAGTTGATTATATACACATAATTCAACCAACATTGGGTGATTTAATATTTTTTGGTTGTCCACCTCCCCATGATACAACCACATTTAGATAAGTTTTGATTTCAAATAAGGCTTCAAATATTTTCTAAAATTAGGCTCCCTTCATTTTATTATGGTTCCTAACCCATATTTTCTAAAGAATATAATTTTAATTCTTATTTATTTAAATAGTTTCCCCTTTGCTTAAATAAATATCCAAGAGGAATATCTCTTCATAAATAGGTTTGACAAAGAATTTATTTCATGAAAACTATTAATTATCTCTAGAATAGAAGTTCTTCTTTTATTTTTAAAAGAGGATCAATGAAACTAACAATAAACTATTTCATGTTCGTTTTTCCCTTCAGAGATAAACATAAAATAATACCAATATTAATATTGACTAAGCTAAAAGATAATCCTAAGTATATTCAAGTTGTTTTTCTTTAAAACTAAAATTCATAAAAATTTCTTCCCTTCCTGCCCATTTTTCCTTTGGTGCAATGGAAGATGTTTTCCTATGATGCAAAGGAAGTGCCTTCCTCTGGTGCAAAGGATGGCACCTTCCTTTTTGGTCCTATTGCATGCTCCTTATTTGTTCCTTTTGGATGTCCTTGCCTTGATTTAATCTGATGTACTTTGATGCAATATGTTCCATTGTAATCAGGTTTTGGGATCCTTGACAAAAACCCACTTTTAATCTAACAAACAAAAAAACTTTCAAATGATAAAAGAAGACCTTTTATTAACACACTAGGCAATTTTTCTAAAAATAATAAATATATTCTTTATCTTTTTTAAATAAGAAGGTCAACCATTGTTATTATAAGCAACCAAGACTTTTAAAATATAATTCACTTCTAATTACCTTTAGATAATCAATCTAAAAAAATTGTATTTAATTAATTATTCAAAATATAAATAACATAGAATTTAAAATGTTTTCGTAATATAGACTCGAATAAAGCCATACACACATAACTATCATGTTTTTACTTATATCTGAAACTTTAAATTTTCAAGATCTCTTTCTCTACAAAACTCATTCCTTAATCCATAAAGGCTTATTTTGAATTCAGAACTATTATAAAGTAGTCTTCTTATTTATCACACCCTATAAATGAGTGGAGGTATCTTTTGATTAAAATCTAAAGAAGATATTAACCAAACATAATTTGCAATCCTTTACAATAATGGAATAATGTGGCATATATCAAAAACTTTAATTTTTTGAGACCTCTTTCTCTACATAATTCATTCCTTAATCCATAAAGGCCTCTTTTGAATTTAGAACTATTATAAAGTAGTCTTCTTATTTATCACACTTATAAACAAGTGAAGGTATCTTTTGATTAAAATGCAAAGAAGATATTAACCAAACATAATTTGCAATCCTTTACAATAATGGAATAATGTGGCATATGCTACATCACAATATAACACAATCACACTTTATTCATATTTTCAAAAGATGCGATGAAATAAAACTTAAAATAACTTCTTTATAAATAAATTAATAATTAAACCTAATACATAAGATTTTTAGAAACCAAACATAATTCAATATAATTGAAAGGAGAATACCTTATTTATATAAAAAACATTACATAAGCTTTTCAGAATTCAATCATAAATTAAGAATATCCTATTTACATTAATGGAAAGACAAAAACAATATGAGGAATTTTTGGTCATGCTAAATAAGATTAGTTTTTATTTAGATAATAAATAAATGTATCTTATATTGTTGCAACTTTATCACATAATTCATTCAATGGTTTTAGTTTGACTAGGTAAAATCGAATAGATTGGTTGTAGCTTAAATTGGTCTCTCTGTTACCAAAGCTAAAAAACCTTTGTCATGATAGCACCTTAGAGATATTTCTTTAAGGAATTATTTGTCAGGATCATAATGGTTGTGTGAATGGATGCATCTAGTTATGAATACAACAAATAACACTCTTTTGATTACCCTAGAAACATATTGTGATTGATCTACTAGTTGATGATGGTTGGAATAATAGGAAAAAACATTCCCTAATGAGGGGATTGAGTTTCTTCCAAGGTTATGCATAAGGGGTTGGAATCAAAATGTACTTGTAAAAAAATGGTGAATCCTAATAAAAATCAAGGTGAATCATGGTGAATCCAAAGCAAATAAAATCAATCATATTCACACCAAAATTTGGGGTGTTTGAAGCCCTAAAAAGTAAGGGCATCTTTGGTATAAATTTTGACCTAACCTATTAAATCATCTTATAACTTCATAAAAATACAAACATTAGATCAGGCTTGAAAAGATCTTTCCAACGAGTACAAATATGTCTATGTTTGGATATATATTGTGGTGAATTGACCCTAAGAAACAAATTGGTCTTGAAAATTTTAGGTGAATGGGCCAACGTCGAGGGTCCTCATATTTGCCAATTTTCAATTTTGAAAATCCTAATATTCACCCAATTGGTGAATATTCACCACTATGCATAACCCTGGACTTTCTTAATGGATTATGGGGAGTATTTTTTGAAACTATATAATAGCTATGATGCTAATGCTCTCAAAGCCCCCTAGAATTGAGTTATTTTTATAATAATGGATTATTTCACTTTGGATTTGAATAAATAAGTGTTGCACAACTTTCATGTGATGTTCCTAAACTAGCTAAGAAGGAAATGAATTATGAAAATTCTCTCCTTTCTCTATCATCCATTGGCAAAGTATTTTAAGGATGTGAGGTGTGGAAAAGGGTTGGACCCTCTCCACCAAGGTACAATTTTACTGACCTTTGAGCATGTGGCCAAGAGTAAAGACATTGATAGGGAAGAGGCACTAGCAAAAATTGAGTTTCAAAAAATTCCTTTAGCTTTTGATCCACCTCTCGCATCCTCTAGGGATAACTCATCGGATTTGAAGTCTAATGATTTTAAGAGCTCCTATCCCTATTATAAAGGGAAATCTAAGATTGCAAGTGGTGTGACTATGTCTCCCAGTGGTATCAAGGGGGATTGTATATGTCGATAAAAATACCTATATTCCAAGGTATGAAGGTTGAGAAATATCTTGTTTTGGTGTAAGTGATAGATTTTGAGGAGATTCCTCTAGTGAAGAAAAACCCAATCTGGTAGAGGATTCAAAGGATTTCAAGGAGATTTTCCTCTCTTCAGGACCAGAGCTCATTTTCCTCATGCCATTTCTCAAAAATATGGACGAGAAGCACCAATATTTGCTAGGATCTCTCCAATTTGTGATTTCATTCATTAAGGAAATTTACGGCATGACTCAGCAACAACAGTATGATCTAGATCTACCCAAAAAGGTTTCGAGGAACTAGTTCTCCTCTTATGCTGATTTTTCCTTTTTTTCTAGTGGGGCTCCTTATCCTTTTTGTTTTGGTTTATAATCCTATCATTTGAGTCCTACAATATTATGTGATCCTTTTTGGCTGTAGTGGTTAGGCCAGCTATATAGTTTTGTGGTTTTCTATTTCAACTTTGTGTTTTTCTTGTTTGAGCTTCAGGGCTTGACCTTGAACTATTTTAGTCCCATTTTGTAATAAGTTTTGGGGTCCCTTTCAAAACCCCTTCTCTTATCTAATAAAAAAATAGATTAACAGTTAAACAGTCTTAGAGAATTGGTAGCTTTTATTTTTATAATCATAAAACTAAAAAGGTGCCAAATGCATTCAATATACATATATATTACTCTTCAAATGTAATTTTAAAATAGAGGGGATGGCTATTTTTAAGAAACTGATTCACTTTTAAATATTTGATGGTGTACTTGGTCAGACGTCATTGCACTTCATTAAAGCATACAAACAAAAAAAGAGCTTCACAATTCTATAAACAACCAATTCTTACATAATCTCAAGAGGATAATTATTTTAAGAAGGGTTTGGTCTAAAATTCACAACACAATTTCTATATGCTTTAGTATTTAGGGAAAGAATAATAATAAATCAACATGTTCCAAATTAACTTCCCCATCCAACCTTCATTCTTGGCAAAAATATTTTAAGAGAGTGATGCACTTGAAACCATGATATTTTAAAGTCAATCATCCATTAAAATCCTACCCAAGATGAATTGTTTCCAAATAGAAACAATACCTACTAAATTATAGCTACATATGACTCATAATAATAGAGGGATACTATATCATTGTTTGCACATCAAACAAAAATCAAGTGGCTCCATTCTTTAATATTTCAGGAGGATAAAAGTTAAATATATGATCCTTAAAATTTGACATAGGTAGCTTCCCAACATTTGGCATAGTATGAGTAGTTCTCATTTCCAAATTAGCTTTTAAAGGAAAGGCTCTTTTTGCATTATTCTGGGTAAAATTGGATGTCCTAGCCTTTATACAATTGAGGTAATAGAGAGGGAAAAATAGAACAAGGGAAATTTCATGCTCCTATAATAATCAACTAGAGTAAAGTCACAAATAAAATCATACACAGATATATTCCTAATATATCAATTTTCCAATCCATCAAACGTATGGAAAATAAATGAAGATAAAATTCAATTGTAATTTAAACTAGATATTTCTTTATCAAAGCATGAACAAGCATTTTAATCCAACTACGTTATTATAATATTGTTGGTTCCACTCTGTTTAATTTTAATTCAACAAGGAAGGAATCGACCTGTAATTCTTCCTTATTCAAAGTTGGTCATATTCCTTATTTTTCTTCCTTTTTCAATCATCCTCCCTTTTTTTGCATTTCTCTCCATCCTCTCTCCTCTTATAGAAGTTGTAGCAAGGATTCTTAAAACAGGTGGATTATCATGCAGGTGACCACCTTTCTTCTCATTTATCCACAAGGTGGTAGTGCATACATATATTTTATTTTTATTTTAATAGCCAAGAAAAAGCCTCAGATGCATAGTTTTGTTTAAAAATTAAATTAAAATATATTTAATTCTAATTTTAAATTTATTTAAATTAAAGTATATTTTATTAATTAATTTATTTATAAATAAACCAAAACAATAAATGAATAAATAAAATCATTTCATCTATTTTATTCTTCTTCCTTATTTTTATTCGATGTTAATTAGACAAATAGGTAAGAAGCTAGAATACAATCTTAATCAAACACACACACACACACACACACACACACACACACACACACACACACACACACACACACACACACACACACACACATATATATATATATTGATTAATAAATAAAATAAATGTAAAGCCAATATTAATTTAGAATACTTAGATTAGAATACTTCATTTTTTTTATCACGAAAAAGAGCAAAACACCCTTGAAGTTGAAAACCAAATAAAAAATGATTTTCCTCTTACCCTAGAGGAGAACAATAAGATTCAGGATAGATCACCTAGGGCTCAAAAATAGGGTTATGCATAAGGGGTTTGCCCGTAGTTGTAAAAAATTGGCGAATCCTAATCGAAATCAAAGTAATCCTAAGCAAATCAAATCAATCATCTTCACACCAAAATTTGGGGTATTTAAAATCCTAAAAAGTAAGGTTACCTTTGGGGTAACTTTTGACCTATTAAATCACCTTATAACCTTATAGAAATACCACCATTATATCAGGATCGAAAAGAGCTTTCCAATGAGTATAAATATGCCTATGTTTGGATATATATTATGGCGAATTGACTCTACGAACAAATAAAATTGGTCTTGAAAATTTTAGGTGAATGGGCTGATCTTGAGGGTTCCCATATTCGCCAATTTATAATTTTGAAAAATCTAATATTCGTACAATTTGTGAATATTCACCACTATGCATAACCCTACTTAAAAACCTAAAAGGGATTAGGGGAGCCATAATTGAGTTACCAATAAATCTAAAAAAACTAGGATAGATTTTGGGTATAAGGTAAAATAGGGAAGACCTTCTTAGTTAGAAATTAGGGAAAGGAAAATTGTGAAAGAGGTTGCGAATGGAACATAGATGACCCTCAAATTGGAAGGTCAAGATAGATCACCTAGGGCTCAAGAACCTAGGAAGGAATAGGGGAGCCCTAATTGAGTCACCAGGAGCTCTAGAAAAACTAGGGTGGATGTTGGGCATGAGGCAAAAAGGGAAGACCTTATAACTCAATAATTAGAAAAATGGAAACTGTGAAAGAGATTGTGAATAGAAAACAGATGGCCCTAAAATTGGGTGGAAAGAAACATCCGATAAAAATTAAAAATGAGAATAATATATTGGAATGTTAGGGGCCTCAATACCCCTAAAATCATCAGTTGGTTTCATCATTAAGGATGGACCTAGAGCTTCAAATGTTTTTATTACAAGACACCAAGTTGGACAATCAAAAGTTGGAAAGAATTAGAATTATTTGGAAAGAAGCCAATTTTGTTGCCAGTGCAATGAAGGGTGCCATAGGAGGAATTTTATGTATGTGGGATGACAAATTTTTTGAAGGGAGGGTCATCTCAAGTTTGGATAGACTGATCAATGTGCTCTTCCACTATAAATACACCAAAATCAATTGGATTTTGACCAATATCTATGTCCCAAACACCTGTATAGGGTGAAGATAATTATGGAGGGATTTAATTTCAATGAGGAAGGCTTTCCATTATATTACCTAGGTTTTGGCTAGGAACATCAACACCCTTTTGTATCCATCAGATAAGAAGGGCAAAAACCCTAATACCTCTAAAGGTACGAAATATTTTGAGCAGTTTGTCTTAGAGAATACATTAATGGATGTTGACCTTAAAGGGGTTAAGTATACATGGATTAATAGAAGACTTGGGAACCAACTGATCCAAATAAGACTTGATAGATTATTAATCTCTCAAGAAGGGCTAATTAACTTTGGAGATGCCACTTTGACCACACTCCCCAAAGTAGGATCTGACCATAACCTATTGGTGTTAGATTACCAAATTGATAGAAGGAGGTTTTATAGTCCTTTCAGGTTTGAGGTGATGTGGCTTAGAAATAAAATATTTGAAAATTACATTGAGGAATAATGGCAGAACAAATTCACTAGATCTTTGATGACCTAAATTGCCAAAAAGCTCAAATATATCAAACACAAACTCAAAAATAGGAACAATAATATTTTTTGGTACCTATTCTAGAGAAAATTAGATCTAAAATAATAGCTAATGGACATCAAAACCATGGCAGATAAGGGGCACTTCTCACAAGAATTCAGATATAAATAAAGTCAGCTCCTTTGTGATTATTATAACACATTGGCCTACAAAATAAAATTTTTGGAGATAAAAATCTAGAGCCTTATGGATCAAATAAGGAGATTGAAACACCAAGTTTTTCCATGTTACTAGCCTTAGACATCAAAGTCATAATAGAATAAAAAAAATTCTAAGGGAGGATGGTTCAAGTATTGATGATATTATTGAGATTAGATAGGAAGCAGTGAAGTTTTTCATGAATCTCATTAGAACTTTAGAGAGAATGGAAGTAAATATTATGACAATCTTCTATATTACATCCCTCCTCTAGGTTTTGAAGAATATAACTCCTATCTAGTCAGCCCATTCAAGGAATATAAGGTCAAAATTGTTGTGTTTACAATGGTTGGAGAGAAATATCTTGGACTTGATGTATTCTCGACAATGTTATTTTAAATGTTTTGGTATATAGTGGGTGTTAAGATGTTTGCAGTAGTTTATGAGATTCAAAGGTCTCATTATATCCCCTATGACATCAATTTTACTTTCCTAATGCTCATTCCAAAAGTGGTTGGGGCTAAGGAATTTAAAGACTTCAGGCCCATTAAAATTTGTAATACATTTTACAAAATTATTACCAAGGTAATGGCTAATTGAATTGAATTTATTATTCCGTTCATCATTGATCCCAATAAGGGATACTTTATTATGGGCAGGCAAATCCTAGAAAGGATCGCCATGATCCATGAAGGAATACATTCCTTAAAAAAAGTGATAAAGTTGGCTTATTTCTAAAATTAGACATTAATAAGTCTTATGATAGGGGTTCTTGGGAGTTTTTGCTCAAATTCATGATCAAATTTGGGTTTCATCAGGACTAAGATCAACCTAACTAATGAATGTATCTCCTTAACTATGTTTTTGGTCCTAGTGAATCGGGTGGTTATTGGGTATTTTAAGATCCATAGAGGTTTATGCCAAGGGGATACCCTATCCCCCTACATATTCATAATTATTATAGAGGCTCTGAGATGGATGATTATAGCTACTACCTTAGATGGTTCTATTGATGATATTTGGCCTACTATCACACTTATCCTAGTCTCATCAACAATTTGATGATGATACCATACTAGCCACTTTCTATTTGGTCCCTCAAGCTAAGGATATAAAGTATTTGATGTGCTATTATGAAAGGGCTACTGGGTAAAAAGCAAACTACACAAAAAATAAAGTGTTATTTCTCAACACTCCCCTAAGGAGACAAGGTAGAATAAAAAGAATATTTCGGTGTGAAATAAGGGAATTGCCTACTTTCTACTTGGGAATATGTTTATTTAAAGGGATAATGAAGGTTAATTTGTGGAACCCTATGATTGAGCGAATAAGAAAGAAATTGGCAATATGGAAGGGTTATCTCCTTAGTCAAGCCAAGAAATTCCAATTGGTAAAATCAGTACTTCAAAGAATCCCAATCTATTTCATGTCTTTGTTTAAGATGTATGTCAATATTTGTGAACAAATAGAACAAATTCAAAAATCATTTCTATGGTTTTGCATGGAAGAGATAAGGAGACTATCCCTAGTGGCTTAGGACCATATGCTCTAGGAAAGAAGAGGGAGGCCTTACATTAGAAAATTGCACATGATGAATAAATCCTTCATGACTAATATATGTAGGAAACTATTAATAGAAAACAAGATAGGGTGGATATAAATCATTAAAGCAAAATATCTTATAAATGGAAGAAATATAGTGGAGGAGTAGAACCCACCCAAGGGATCCTACCTTTAGAACCATATTCACAAAACCAATTCTATTTTGTTGAAAGGATCCAAATGGAAGATTGATAATCGAAGGAAGATTCACTTTTGGAAGGACTACTAGCTCAAGCAAACATCACTAATTGAAGACCCAAATTTGGCTCCCCTTGAGCCCGTCCTATCTCAATAATTCAATATTCTAGTTTTTGATTACATTTTTGAGGAAGATGGAAGGAGATAAAAATACATCAATCTCAATGGATTGGACTAGCAAAGAGGACCAGCTCTTAAATAACTCAATAAAATTCTTAGATTTACAATCCTAAACCCGCAAAGATAATATGACTCTTTATTTTGAAAGATGCACAAAGTAGGGTTCTATACTGTGAAATCAACTTATTACTTCATGGAAGGCAAATTATGGGGATGGCTTTTGGTTGTAAAAATATGGCTCAAGCATTTGGTCCTCAAGATCAATTTCTTCTACTGGTTGGTTGTTCAAAAAACAATTCTCACCATTGATGTAAATGGATCTACAAGATAAAATGTAAAGCAGATGGTTATTTTGACAAATACAAAGCTCAACTACTTGCAAAATGATATGCTCAAATAGAAGGGATTGACTATGAATAAATTTTTTTACCTTCAACATGAATTACTACTATTCAAACAATTTGTGCATTAGTAGTACAAATTGGATGGAAAATTCATCAAATGGATGTTAAGAGTGCATTTTTTAACAATGATATTGAAGAAGTATATATGAATAAACCAAAAGGTTTTGTTATCAAAGCATATGAATAAAAGGTTTATAAATTAAATAAATATTTATATGGATTAAAACAATCACCAAGAGCATGGTACATTAAGAATAATAGTCATATGCTATAACACAATTATAAAAGTCCATCAAATTCAAATCTTTATACAAAAGAAGTTTGATCAAAGAAAATAATTTTTGTAGCATATGTTGATGATATAGTGATCATAGGAAGTTCAAAGACTCTAATAGATGAAGTAAAAAAGTGGTAGGATGTAAATGGATTTACAATATAAAATACAAAATAGATTGTTCTATTGATAAATACAAAGCTTGACTATTTGCAAACAGACATACTCAAATAGAAGGGATTGACTATGAAGAAAATTTTGCACCTACAACAAGAATGACTACTATTCAAACAATTTTTGCATTAACAATGCAACTTGGATAGAAACTTCATCAAATGGATGTTAAGAGTGCATTTTTTAACGATGATCTTGAAGAAGTATATATGACTCAACCAAAATATTTTGTCATCAAAGGATAGGAACAAAATGTTTGTAAATTATATAAATATTTATATGGATTAAAACAAGAACCAAGAGTATGTTACATTATGATCAATAATCATTTGCTACAACACAATTTTAAAATAAGTATATCAGATTCAAATATTTATTCAAAAGAAATTGGATCTGGGAAAATAATTCTTGTAGTGTATTTTAATGATATAGTTATCATAGCAAGTTTAATGATTCTTATAGATGAAATAAAAAATATTTTTGAAATGACAGATCTAGGTTTATTACATTATTTTCTTGGTTTAGAAATTTGTCAAAATAAAAATAACATCATAAGAACACAGACAAAGTATGCAAAATCATTCTTTGAAAAATATAAAATGATAAATTTTAAGACTAAAGACACTCCTATGGAGCAAGGATTGCAACTATCAAAATATGACAAGAAATATTTGGTTTTTGCTACTGTTTATCAATAATTATTTGGAAGCCTTTTGTATTTAAAAAATACTAGGTTTGATATTATTTTTGCTATAAATTATCTCTCCAAATTC
Source organism: Wollemia nobilis (assembly GCA_028583015.1). Classification (NCBI taxonomy): domain Eukaryota; kingdom Viridiplantae; phylum Streptophyta; class Pinopsida; order Araucariales; family Araucariaceae; genus Wollemia; species Wollemia nobilis. Next base: position 58,334 of record JAQPPZ010008230.1, read on the forward strand.
ATGCAAGAACCTAGATAAATTCATTGGAAAGCCACAAAAAGGATAATACAATATGTTAGAAAAACTATAGATTATGGACTAAAATACAAAAGAAATGATAACTTTTACTTATAGGGATATTCAGATTTTGACTATGCTAGATTCATATATGATAGAAAATCAACATCAGGATATGTGTTTCATCTAAGGTCATGAACTATTTCTTGGTATAGTAAGAAACAAAATGTAGTGTATCTTTCATAAATATAAGCAAAATATTGTGTAGCAAGAGATGTAGTATATGCAGAACTTTTGATACAATATATATTGACAGATATGGGAATCAAAATAGCTCCAAAAATACTAAACTATGATAATCAAGGAGTTCTTAAATTAATTAAAAATCCCATGATTCTTGAAAGAACAAAAGATATTAAAGTGCGATGTCACTTTATCAGAGATCATATTCAAATAAAGCATGTTCCCATAGAAGAACAAGTATCAAATATTTCAAAATTATCTATGCACATCAAGAGACTTTCATATCAAATAATGTAATATAGGGCAGTGTTATAGACTATTACATTATTTGGTAAAATTGTAAATGTACCTTTGGTACATTTGTAAATATGTAAATATTAAAATAGGTTGTGAGTCTATAGTTTAGAAGTGTGATTTATATTTCCCTTTATGTATGTGTCTATGTGTAGGATGTGCATAAGTGGCATAGGATAAAGTATGCAAGAGTAAATAGAGACTAAATATTCAAGTATACAAGTGGCAAGATGTGAAGCCAAAAGGTATGAGAAGTGTTTTTTATGTGTGTATTAGGAAAGGATGCATCTCCCGAATATGTGATGAGAGCAATAGAAAAAGAGTCCAAGAGCCATATTTCTAAGGCTATATTATGGAGACAAAGCTCCATGAAATGTATCTGACTATTGATCAAATCGTAAGATAGTATACTTGAATCATCAATAATTTTATGAGTATTCTTCATTTAGTAATATTGTTATATTGATTTATATGAGATTTATCTATAATTAAGTCTTCATATTTAATTGTCTATATATTATATGATCCTGGATATTGGCACCTGAGATAACCTAGCTAAAAATCCATCAATATAAGACTCCAAACATGTATAATATACTTTCTATATAATACTACGGATATCATTCTATGTATTTATCCCTAGAGACATTGATTATACCACTAGTATGGTTAATTTTGTAAATTGTAAATAAATTTCTAATTTTACCTTAAACCCTTGATGTTATGTTGGCTTGGTTAATGAGATATGGAATTATTTCTAGGAATTTGACATATACTATAAATACTTGTATTTTGTATAAAATTACTATAGTCTATAATTAGTTTCCCATAAACATCCCTCTCTTCCTTCTTTCATTTATTTTTTATTTAAATTCTATATTTTCTTGTATGTGACTTGCGATGAATGCCATGATTTTATTAATTTATGGAAAGTATTGTGAAATTGTTGGTGCAAAATCAACCTATGGTTATGAATTACACCCACGACCTTGCCAAAATTGAGTAGACGAACTTGGTATTGAATGGTTCCATATAATATCCAGAGAATACTAGTTCCTTAGTGTTTTTTTGATAAAATGGAGAGAAGGGTTTATTGAAAGAAATGGAAATATAGTCGTAGCTAGAGCTTTTCTCTTGGTGCAGTTTAAACAATAACAAATATGAATACATATATTTTCAAGATCTAAGCATCCGATATGTCCTCACACAGAAATCATAGTTCTTTAATGTGATTTAGATGTTAATATAACACATGCATATATTAAATATCAAGCTCTAGTAATACTATTTATATCATACATGATTCCATATAACATAATAAATACAATGTATAACCTAACAATGTAAATAAAAGCATCAAATATTTAATACATACACTTGCACATAGTGAACCAGAAGCCAATAGTCATTTATCTTATTGCTTGAATCCAGAGTACATACATCTAGTATTGTAAATGTCTAAGAGCCGACCCTTCTTCAAGGTATGTTTACTACTATATACTCTAAAACAAGCTTGCTTTGATAGCTACTAAATCCTGATACAAAATCAATTACAATATAAGCACTATAAAATCAACTAGCATAATTTACATGATTTCTCATTGGTTCAGTTAGGTAATCAAATCACCAATGATAGAAGTTTAAGATTTGATACTCAATCATGATCTGTCATCAGTCATCGACATATTTATTTAAATGTAGATTCTATTTATATCTATGTTTCATGCAATCTAGTTATGTCACAAAATCATGACATTCTAAAGCCCTGATCTCTTCCTCTTCTTTGAGCTCGTGAAACATTGACATGTCATAAAATCATGATATTTCACTGGCCTTGATATTTTCCTTGCCTCAGGCGTACAAAACCTTGACATGTGACGAAATCACAATATTCTTCCCACCTTAGTCTTTTGCTCACCTCGGGCTTATGAAAACTTGACATGTCATGAAATCATGACATTCTTCCTTCCTTAGTCTTTTCCTCACCTCGAGCGCGTGAAACCTTGACATGTCATGGAATCATGATATTATTCCTACCTTATTATTTTCCTTACCTCAGGAGTGTGAAACTTTGACATGTTGCAAAATCATGATATTCTGTTGGCTTTGACCCTTATCTCATTTGAGCTCGTGAAACATTGACATGTGAAATCATGATATTCTTCCTGATTTAGTCCTTTCAAAAAAATAGAAAACTGGTGTTTGATCTCTTAAAAACTGTTCAAGTCCTCTCAAAAAATGGTTCTATATTTCAAAACCTTTATTGTCTTAGGGTAGTCTTTTTAGACTAACATTCTTAGCACCTTCTAGGGAATTTTGCTAGCAAAAATATTAGAATCCAGGACCTTCATCCATTGGGAAACGAAGTCAAAAAAATATGGAAGAGGAGATTGTGGAAAAAAATCAAGAAAAAATGCACTTAAACAAGTAAAGCATTACCTTTCAAAATACCTCTTACAAGCTTATGTATACTTTACTAATATTACATTAACACCTCGGTAATTTCAATTTTTTTGTGAAAATTTTCATTGTCGGCCATGGGTCCCACCTTCTGTCAGGTATCTCTGGTCAACTTGCTTGGATTTCTTCTACTTTTCTATCACCTTGATGACTTCATTGTAAGTGAGGCAAACCTGCTTCCAAGCTTCATCCTCAAGATCTGACGAGTCCATGAACAATTGATATACATATTGCAACTCTTCCACTTTGTCATGAGACACTACCTTATACCTTAAAATCAACTCCTATAAATAGGACTTAATATGCATGAGATTTTGCACCATAGCAAATATTTGTGCTTCTTCCATAGGTTCTTCCTAGCCTTCTATTTTAGATTCATCATCAATAAAAGATTTTAGGGACGTTGTGAGTGCATCTTCACTTAAAAAATTTGAATTTTCATCCCATAAATATGGAAGTCCACATTTTTTTGCTAGATTTAAGTGCTTCACTAGTCCCTTAGCTTTAGCTTCTAACTCTTGAAGGAGTTTTGCACCTTGATTTACAAGCTTAAATCTTCTAAAGAAACTTCTGGCTACAATATTGGCCTAATACTAGGATTCACTTCAAATCTTAGGAGTAACACTCTCTGGCATGTTATCAGATAAGACTTGAATTTTTTTTACCACATCTGATATTTCCTGGAGAAAGCTCACTGAAGCTTTTAACTCATCACTGACCACTTCAATCACTTATTTTACTTTGGCCAAATATATTAACATGGGCCTTGTTCTCAAACTAAGCAACAAGATATCTTCAAACATTTCTTTCCTTACTACTTTAGCTTTGTCTTTTGATAGGCCATGTGTTGCATTCTATTTTTCCTAGACATGTCGCTAAAGTTCTTGTACTTGCAGAGTCAAATATTGAATATGTTCATTTGTCTTCTCCAGTGTCTCTTTGTATTTGGTTGCTTCTCTTGTAGCCTCACTGAATCTATCCTCCCATCTCTTGGCATCTAGTTTCAATTTTTTTTCCATCAGTTTATGTTCTTGCAAGGTAGATTCACATTCTTTCCTATCTTGCTACTCTTTATTGAATTTTTATTTAAATATTATCCATGCATGTAAATGGTTCCTAAGCGATCTTGTACCATTCCCCATTCATCTTGCATATGAAGTTGAGTAATATCTTCAGTTACACTATCTACTTGATAATCTTCAATCATCATATCACCCTTAGGTTTTTTCACTTTTGGGGTCAACTTCACCTTCTTCCACTGCATAGTGGTAGGATCAAGTGCTATCATTTATTAAATATAGCAAGTGAGTCACAGTAGAGAAACTCATTCAAAAATGAATTAGGGTTTCTTTACATCGATTTGAAAGATTATGCATGGGCCGCATTAACTATGGTTGGTGCATCCATATTTCTTGAATCTTCTTGCACATCATTTTTGACACTATCCCGCATGCTAAATTTTTTGACCAATCACTGATAGCCGCATTAACTAAGAATTTGTGCTCTTCAAGGCATCGATCATCCATGAAAGGAGTGCCTTCCGCCAACCATTGGAAGGCTACATGGCAGATTTTGAATTTGAACTATTATATACCGACAAAATGGTGCTTTTATTTCTTTCTTCTCTCTTTTATATTTTTTTCTTTTTTGGTTGACCTTGGAGGGTCATGAAATGATGACAAAAACATTACAAGCCAAGAACTTTGAAATATTTACAAACTACTATATATTATATACAATGTACATGAAATTCTCTTTGTTTTACTTGAAGTAGAGCTTTAAGTGAAAAGCATTCACTATTATGGGTAGAATTACACCCTGTTGATCTTGTAGTTGAAATGAATTAAATTGCTTCTCAACAATTATCTCAAAGGGACCCTCCCAAAAGGCATCAATTTTTTTGTGGTTACCTGGCTTGGCCTTTTTCACATTCCATTTCAAAACCAAGTCTCCAACCTTAAATTTTTTGAAGGTAGTATTTTTATTGAACCACCCTTCTATGTCGGCCATGTGTTTCTGGTGGTGATTATAGGCCTGCTCCCTCTATTCTTCTAGTTGTAAAAGTTGCATCAACCTGGCATCCATCGGTTGACCTCCTTCAACATCCATCTGATTGAGTAACTTTAAAGCTGGTATTTCCATGTGTATAGGCAGAATAGCCTCTTTGTCATAGACCAAAGAATAGGGTGATGTATCAATAGATTTCTTAATCGAAATCCTATCGACCCATAGTGCTTGGTTCATCAAGGAGTGCCAACTCCTCTTGTTATATTTTAAAGTTCTTTTCAGGATTCTGAGAAGGTTTTTATTTGTAGACTCAGCTAGACCATTTCCCTATGGATAGTAGTTGGAGGAAGTCTTCAAATATATACCATATCTGCTAGTAAACTCAATCATTTTAGCACCGATGAAAGTTGATCCATTATCTATAACCAGTGAATCTGGTATACCAAACCTTGTAATCAAGATTTCCACAAACTCAATTATGACTTCTTGATCAACCTTCTTAGTGGGAATTGCTTCAACCCACTTAGTAAAATAGTCTATGGCAGTAAGTATATACTTGTGGCCAGCTGATGAATTAGGCTCTATTATCCCAATAAAATCTAACCCCCACTGTTGGAAAGGTTCTTCAACTTGGATAGACTTTAGAGGCATAGGGGCATTTTTGTTCCTCCCTACATATCTCTAGCATTGCTCACAACTCTTGGTTATTTTGTAAGTGTCAGAGAAAATAGAAGGCCAATAACAACCTGCTCTGAGTATCTTCAAAGTAGTAGTTCTTCCTGAATAATGTCCCCCAGAGAGACCTCCATGAAACTCTTTCAACACCTTTTGTTTTTTATCATCCCTTATGCATTTCAATAGTACACCATCTATATTTTTTTTGTATAACCCTTTTGATTGAAGGGTGTATCTCAATGCTTGAGTCCTATACCTCCTTCTTTGTGAAGCATTCATATTATCAAGACATCTTCCAGTCTGAAAGTACTCCACAAGAGCATCAATCCAGTTAGCTTTCTCCAGATTTTGATCTGATTCTGCATTCAACATTATGCTTTGGTGAGCCACATGATCATTCAAAGCCTGCTTGGCCAACTCTTGGCATAGGGCTCTACCCCTTACTATTTTGGTTGGGTGTATTTCTACATCATATTCCTATATTTTTGTTACCCAACCAACTCTCTTTTCGCCAAGTTCTCCTTGTATTATAAAATTCCTGACATCAGGATGGATCACATAAACAATGATCCTACTCTGTGATAGGAAGTGTTTGAACTTATTCAGAGACTTCATGACAACATATACTTATTTCTCAATAAATTTGTATCTTTCCTCATGATCATGCATGGTGGCACTTAGAAAAGCTATGGGTCTTTCTTCATTATCTGCTCCCTTCTAGGTGAGAACCGCAACATAACTTTCTTGCTCCCCGACAACATATAAGATAAAACCTTAGGAGTAGTCAAGGTTAACCAGCATAGGTGCTTGAGTTATTTCCTCTAAAATATTTTTGAAAGCATTCTTCCTTGGATCTATCCATTTGAAAGGTGCATCCTTCTTTAGTAGTTCTATCATTGGTTTAACAATCTGTGCAAAATCTGCAATAAATTTATGCACAAAATTTATTTATCCAAAGAAATATTGCAAGCCTCTCTTGTTTGTTGGTAAGGGAAGTTCTAAGAGTGCTTTCACTCTATCAGGATCTATGGCTAATCCAGATTTTGGAGATGACATGACCAAGTAGAATACCTTCCTCTACAATGAATATGGATTTCTTTGGGTTCAAAGATATCCCAAATTCCTTATATTTTTCAAAAACCCTCTCGAGGTGTTTTATATGATCTTCTTTATGATGAGAAAAAATTGTCATATCATCTAAATAGATGACTATGATCTTGTTAGAAAGTTCATCGAAGGCTACATCCATTACCCTTTGGAAGGTTGCTCCTGCATTAGACAACCCGAAAGGCATCCTTTGATAGGTGAATGTTCCCCACTTGGTGGTAAAGGTAGTTTTATATTGATCTTCATCTCTAACCCATACCTGATTATACCCAGAGAAACCATCCAACAAGGAAAATCTCTCTGCTCCTACAACTGTGTGTAAAATTTGGTCTATCTATGAAAGTGGGTAATGATCCTTGAGTGAAGCCTTATTCAAGTTCCTAAAATTGATGCATAGTCTGATGTCTCCATTTTTCTTTCTAACTAGGACTAGGTTCGCTACCCAGGTAGAATGTTTAATAGGATACACTATCTTAGCTTGAAGGAGTTTTAACAATTCTTGCTTCATCAAGGCCTCTATCTTTGGATTCACAGGCCTTTGCTTTTGCTTGAAAGGTTTAGCCCCTTCCTCTAATTCAATGGTATGTTGTATAACCTCTTTCCTGTACACCTTAAGATCATTGTACACCCAAGCAATAATATCTAGAAATTTCTTGCACAATTCCCTGATTTGGTTTAACTCTTCTATTGTACAACTAACTCCGACCTTAATCATTTTTCCTGGTTCTAGCTCGACTTCTTTATACCGATGCTTATCAACTTTTATTTTATGGCCTACTACCCTATCATTGTTATCAAAAAGACTCTCAAGGGTGATCAGTCCCTTGGGAATATGATTATTCTTCAATTGAATCAATCCTTCTTCTTCTTCATCTTGCAACATTCTATCACTCGAGCAGTTCATTTCATAGATTAAAAAATCTAATATTTTCTCATCATTTTCAAAAACTTGCCAGAAAATATTTTTATCTAGCATGGAGGGTCTATATATGAGTCTAACCATCTTAGATTTCTGAATGACGTTGTTGATGGGGCAAAATTTTGCTCCTACAGATGCCAACAAATTAGCATGGGTATTTTGTTCTCTAGGAATAGACTTCATATTTAGAGCCTCAAAGGCTTCTAAAAGGTCCCACACCTTATTTTTGTATACCTTTAAGTAATGTTGTTTACTTGTACATTTTCTCGTGACTTGATTCACGATAAGTTTTGAATCTCCATAAATTTGTAACTGCTTAACCCCTAGTTTCTTGGCCTTTCTCAGGCCCAGACAAAGTGCTTCATACTCTGTTGCATTATTGGTGCAACTCCATGTCAGCCTATAAGAGAAAATTCTTTCTTTGCCTATGGGAGAAATTAAGACTATTCCAGCACCAACTCCATTCTTGCATCTAGCTCCATCAAAGAAAAGCTTCCAAAGTTGACTGGTAGAGTCATCTTCTTTGGGAGCAGGTGCCAATTGTTTTTTTGCTTTCACAATGGAATAACTTCCCATCTCAGTTTCTATCATGGCATTGAAATCCTTCAGAGAGAACTGGTCTTCTGTTTGGAGCTCTTCTAAGGTCTCTTCCATTAGATCTAGATCCTCCATTTCTTCGGTCATCATACTTATAGTATCGATCTCTTCTATCTTTTCTATGTGAAAAGTAGATGGTTTTTCATTAAATATCTTGATCCTCCTACCTTTAAAAGGTATTTCCAAATGTGAGTAGTCTAGAGATAGATATCCTCCTATCTTGGTTGTGAACTCTCTGGACAAACACATGCCAAAGTATGGTGCTAAATCTACAACTACCACTTCTTGTATGACCACCATTTGAGGCATCCTATGAAGCTTTATAGGGATGTCTTTAATTACTCCTATAGTTTTGATAGGAGTGCCATCCAACTATAGAACTCCTAGGTTGCTTCTAGTGTACTCCATTCCCATAATGTCACACACTGCTTTTGGTATCACTGTAGTAGCAACACCTGAGTCTATCATGCAGTTGTGTACGACCCATCCTTCCATTTGAAGAGATAAGTAAAATGGAGGTGGTCTATTTTTTCTAGTGGTAGATGTTAGATTCGTCTAGACTATATTTGAGTAGGATGGGTTCCTACCTTTGTTTTTCATCGACCTTAAAGATTCTTGCAAGAGATCAATTTGACCAAGAAACTGTAGGGCATCGTACATGCTTGCCTTTGAGGGGGTCTTCTTCATTTCTTCTACTATGTTAAAAGAAGATGGTTCAACACTCCTCTCTCTTTCCTTAGAAAAGGTGTCATATCTATTTCTGTATCCCTGAGTTGCTTTTATTCTCTATATTTTAGTCAGAGAAGGAAATCTTAACCTCTCCTTAGCTTGTTCCTGAGTCTCAACTTCTTTTTGTGGGATAAATTCTTTATGTACTTCTACCCCAGAGCTCTGGGTAGGAGCTTGAGACTTCCTTTCAAAGGAGGTATCTCTTTTAGGTAGCACTTTAGGAACTGAAGGAAAACTTAGAGGTTGGAGCTCTTGAGGATCTACTTGCAAAGGTTTTTTACCTGATCTAGTTAGGACTACAACTTGTTCAACCGAAGGCATCATGAAATTGTGGTTCATTTCTCTAATCATGCTTACATGTCCTTTCATATTTTTCTCTACCTTTTCAATAGCTACATTTTGTACATAGTGTTGATGGATCATACATGAACTTTCCCCATGTGGGTCATTACATGTAGTGCACCAGTAATCAAAATTTGTGGGAGGAGCTACAGATTCTTCATCATCATTCGCATAAATGACATTTGACCTTTCCTGACCTCTATTGCTTGATGAAGTTGTATCCCTTGTTACCTAGGGAAACCTTCTTGATTGAAAATTTCTTTTAGCCTCTCTTCTCTTCATTGACATCATATCATTTGCCAAAGTTTTTATCATTGATTGCATGTCTAGTAAGATGAAAAGCTGATTTTCTTGGGCTGGCTAAGTAGGTGGTGCAGGAAATGTGAGAATAGCAGGAATAGGAGGTAATGCCAAGAAATTTTGAGGTATTTATATTATAGGAATGGATGGTTGCCCATTCTATTTTGGAAGGTCTATATTTGGAAAATGGGAAGAACTTGAAGAACTAGCACCGGAAGCTTGGGGAATATCTAGAAAAATTGGCATTACTACTTTTGGTGGATACCTTCCAGTGGCAATGAGATCTCTTTCTGCTTTAGATGCTTCTTGGAAAATAGTAGGGAAGGTGAATACTCGAGATTGCCTTATAATCATACTGATATCAGAATCGAAAGCTCTCAAATAATAATACATAGCTTGTTCATTGGTTGGTTTCAATCCATCGAGCACTCTTTCCCAAGTGCGACTGAATCGGATGTTAAAATCAACAATTTCCTCTTGAGGATGTTTCTTGATGATGTTGAACTAGCTGAGTAGGGAGAAAGGATCTGCATGTTGATTAAATTCATCTACCAACTTGCCAGCAAGTTCAGCCCAACTTGTGATGGATTGAGCAGGAAGTGCTCTGTACCAATAGAGCATTTTTCCTTTCAAGGAAATGACCAACAACCTGATCATTACATCTTCTTGAGTAATGTTGTATATAGCTACCAAAGAGGCAACATCCAAGCAATGTTCATAAGTCATTTTACCTGTTCCATCGTATGAAGGCAATGCCTTCAAAGCCATAGTAGGAATCAGATTTTGAGCCACTAGGTTCAATGGACCAGTGTGGTTCCATGTAAGATAAGTTGGTTGAGGAGCGGCCATTGTAGCTACTATGCTTGCTTGTACTGTAGAACTACTGATAGTTATACTTGAAGATATATTGGTAATAGGGCTGGGTAAAATAGTAGGTACAAGGGTGGTGATATTGGTAGCAGGTGGGTTTGATCTAGTAGATAAAACTGGATGAACCCTAAGGCTACCAAGGTGTAACTCGAAGAACTCAATGGGCTCTTCAGAGTTTCTTGCTTTAGATCTGGTTATCATATATGTAAATGATTGCAAATTTTAACTAGACAAATAGATAAGGTATCTCTTAGGTCTATACCTTCGGATGGAGTCACCAGGTGATTGATTTAGATCTTGAATAGGTCAAAGACAAACACCAAACCTTATAAAATACTATGGGATTTAGGGTCCCACCGGGCATGCCAAAAACTATTGGTGCAAAATCAGCCTATGGTTATGATTTGCGCCCATGACCTTGCCAACATTGAGTAGACAGGACTTGGTATTGAAGGGTTCCATCTAATCTCCAGAGAAGGTTGGTTCCTTGGTGTTTTTTGTGAGAAAAGGGAGAGAAGGGTTTACTAAAAGAAATGGAAATATAGTCGTAGCTAGAGCTTTTCTCTTGGTGCAGTTTAAACAACAACAAATATGAATACATATAACTTCAAGATCTAAGCATTCGATATTTCTTCACACAGAAATCATAGTTCTTTAATGTGATTTAGATGCTAATCTAACACATACATATATTAAATCTTAAGCTCCAGCAATACTATTTATATCGTGCACGAGTCCAGATAATAGAACAAATACAACGTATAACTTATTAATGTAAATAGAAGCATCAAATGTTAATACATACACTTGCACATAGTGAACCAGAAGCCAATAGAAGTTTATCTTATTGCTTGAATCTAGAGTACATACATCCAGTCTTGTAAACATCTAAGAGCTGACCCTTATTTAGGGTATGCTCCCTACTATATATACTCTAAAACAAGCATGCTTTGACAACTACCAAATCCTGACACAAAATCAATTACAATAAAAGTGCTGCCAAATGCACCAACATATTTTACGTGGCTTCTCATTGGTTCAGTTAGGTAATCAAATCACCAATGGTAGAAGTTTAAGATTTGATGCTCAATCATGATCTACCATCAGTTGCCAACATGTTCCTTTGAAGGCAGATTCTATTTATATCTTTGTTTCATGCAATTCAGTTATGTCACGAAATCATGACATTCTAAAGTCTTGATCTCCTCCTCTGCTTTGAGCTCATAAAAAATCAACATGTCGTGAAATCATGACATTCCTCTTGCCTTGGTCTTTTCCTCGCCTTGGGCATGTGAAACCTTGACATGTCACGAAATCGTGACATTCTTCCTACCTTAGTCTTTTTCTCACCTTGGGCTCGTGAAACCTTGACATGTCACGAAATCATGATATTCTTCCTACCTTAGTATTTTTGTCACATCGAGCACATGAAATCTTGACATGTCACGAAATCATGAAATTCTTCCTTCCTTAGCCTTTTCCTCGCCTCGGCTAAGGAAAAGGCTTTGACCCTTCTCTTGCTTTGAGCTCACAAAACACTAACATGTCACAAAATCGTGACATTCTTCTTGCTTTAGTCCTTTCACAAAAATGGAAAACTTGTGTTTGATCTCTTAAAACTGTTCAAGTCCTCTCAAAAAATTGTTCGAGCTTTTAAAACCTTTGTTGTCTTTAGGATAGTCTTTTTAGACTAACAGGAATTTGACATGATATCAAAGCAAGTATCAAGTGACATCACTTTATCATATAGAAATTGTTTCTAAAAGTAATTTCTTATTATTTAATAGGAAAAAATATTTTTTTCTCATAAGTTATTTCTTGAAGAAGTGTTTTCTATTTTGGAAAATGGAGAGAAAAATTTAAATTTTTAAAATTTCTAGAAATTTAAAATTTTATTGCCAAAAAATATTCATTTGTCAATTCTCACCAAAGTGATTGCCATGAGGTTGAAACCTATTCTCCCTTTCATCATCGATTCATATCAAGGTAGTTCTCAGGGTTATGCACAGGGGCGAATTTTGTAATTTAGCATGAATATTCAAATTTTCACAATTTTAATTTTATGAATTTGGGGACCCTAAAGGTCGGCCCAATCGCTTGAAAATTTTAGGACCAATTTTTTTAGGTTAAATTTGCCTCAGTATCATAAGGTTTCTCGCCTAATTTTTGCCTTAAAATTATTAAAAAAAATTATCCCACCCAATTCACCTCTTGTACCCCATTATATATAGCTAACCCTAACAATGACACTCATACAATTAAAAAATTAATTTTATTTGATAACGAGTGATATAGAGCAAGTGATTGACACAATGTGACTAATAGAAGGTGACTGGAAAGAGGCAACTGACAGAAGTCAACTAGTAGAAGGCGACTAACATAAGGTAATTGGTATAAGGTGACTAGTAGAAGGTAAGTGGAAGAATGTGAGTGATAAAAGGTGACTGGTAGAAGGTGATTAACATAAGGTGATTGGTAGAAGGTGATTAGCATAAGGTAACTGGAAGAAGGTAATTGGTAGAAGGTGATTGGTAGAATGTAACTGGCATAAGGCAACTGACATAAGGTGATTGGTAGAAGGTGACTGATAAAAGGTGACTGACATAAGATGACTGACATAAGGCAACTGAAATAAGGTGACTAGCATAATAAAACTGGTAGAAGGCATAAGGTAACTAGAAGAAGGTGAGTGGAATAAGGTGAGTGGTAGAAGGTGATAGACATACAATGACAACCGTTTACCGATAAGTTTATTTTACCATTAATTTTCCTTTTTAAAACATTTTAGTCATGGGAACTCAATAAGGAGGTTTTCCTCTTATTTAGGCACCAATATCAAGCCTACTTGGGTTAGATATTTCGTTGTATTGAATATTACTTCTCTTTTTTACCAGTTATTTTCATTTTTTAAAATGATGTTCATGTTACTCTTCTATTTATACAGGTAAAATATCACCTACTGGCAGTGGAAATAAGGGAGGCCAATATTTCAATTAAAGGAGTATCCTCAAATACTTTCTTAATATTTTGAAATCCAATCAACCATCAATATATGCACAAATTGAAGGTATGAACACCTTTACTTACTAAACAATTAACTTATGTACATTGTTAATTTTATATATAATGTATTCATTAATTAAGAAGGGTGTTTTTTGGTTGATGGCTTTGTCCACTGTTTATCTATATTTTTTAATAGAAGTTATGCTTTTAAATGCAATAATGATAATGACCCTGGTATCGACCCTAGTATTATCTCTAAAAAAAATACTATTGACCTTGGTATACCTCCACTTCCACATATCCATGATAATGAAAATTCCACAAATGAAAAGTTTCTTAATGAAATGGAACAACAACATGAAGATATTCCTAAAACTAACACACCAAATGGAAAATAAAATAGTATTTCTTATGCAGTCCCTACTTTTGGAGAATCTTCTTCTAAAAACATAAACATGCAAGGTTATCTAGGTGGATAATTAATAGATCATTTCAACCTGATTGGGTATCAGAATTTCCATTTATTGAGCAAGTACTACCAGAGAATAGTAGTGAAGAAATAATAGAATTAAAATGCGTAATTTGCAGTTCAAAACATGAAAATGATCATATATTGTAAGTTAAGAAATATATAGTAGAAAAACATTGTGGAAAGGTTTATATAAAAACAAAAGAAAGTGATGGACAAATACACAAAAATTATAAGTGGAAGGATGCATTAGAGTGCGCATATATTAGATATGCAAAATAATATGATAAAGAAATGAAACAAAAGCAAACTTTGGTTGAGAAGGGTGCAACGATTCAAGCCCAACTTAAAAAAATGAATAAGTTCATTTTAGCTTAAAAAAATTTACATTTTGTTGTTGTCCTCACTATTCTTAAAAAGGGTAGACCTATGTCTAATTTCATTAATTATAGATCTCTATTTCAACTATTTGATGTGTAAAACTTACCAAGCACTCATTGGTCAGATCAAAGTGGTTGGAAAATGGTAAAATATCTCTCATTGGTTGAGCAGGATGACGTTAAAGAGAAAGTAAAAAAGGCCAAATTCATTTCACTTTAAATTGATAAGCTGACTATTGTTGACAACACATCTTGGATTTACATGCATGTTTACACATTGGAAAACCATTTAAGGCAACCTCATTTACTTAGAGTACGCAATATGGTGGAAAATTGTAATGCAAAAAATATTTACAATGTTGTTGTAACTAGTTTAAAGGAAATAGTAAGAATAAATGAAAAGAAATAACCATTAAGTTAATATGTATCAGAGCTACTGGTTTTGCTACAATGCAAGGATATAGGAATTGTATTTGTGTTAGACTACAAACATATGTTGCCCTATATTTTATCCCTATTCATTGCATGGCTCATAGAATAAATCTTGCATACAAAATTGTGGATACATTTACAAATGTAGCAAGAGTGGAAGAGCTTATCTCGTGAAATTCATGATTATTTTTCATGCAGTCCAAAAATATTTTTAGAGTTTCAATAGTTTGCACTAGGATTTATTGAAGGTTAAAAAATATTAAAATATGTAGATACTAGGTGGATTTTGATGTATCAACCAACATATAGATTTTTCAAAGAATATCAATCCTTGGCAAGGTTTATGTATGCAAATCGTAGGGCAGTTGATAAGGCTAAATATTTGCTATTTTGAATGAGTGACTTTGAAACACTTCTCACATTGTGTGGTATTCTTCCATATTGGAATAAATGAATACATTGATTAAAAATGCACAAGAAATATCGATTTATATTGTGGATTTCATTGGGTCAAGAAAACAAATTTGCATACATATTGATACGATGTACGCATATGGTCAAAGTTTTATGGATCCCATGTTTGAGAGTTGGAGAGCATTAAAAAATGTGAACAATCCTAAAAAAAATTTGAAGCTCAATATAAATGATCATCTATGTATTATTGTCCATGGAAAGGAAGTAACTTTGTATTATTTTGGTCATCGAATGGATATAGCTACAAATAAAGTTGAAAAAATACCCATAATATACAATAGATTTCATGTAGTTGTACAAGATGCAAAAATTAAACTAAAACAAATGGAATAATCATTAACAAAAGAAATAAGATACCATTGTCAAAGAGATGAATTGCTTGAGGCTATGGTTGTGGTTAACTTGATGTTTTGGTAACCTTGTAATTAATACCAGATTGTAAATGGTTTATTTCTAAAATACATGGGTACTCTTTCTAGCCATTTCACTAAATGTGTGGTAGTCAATGGTATTGAAATAAATGGCATTCTCAAAAAATATCTTTTGACAAAACAATCAAACTATTTTGGAATAACAATGTCTGCTCCAATTTCACAACTCACTAACCGTCATGAAATAGGTTCTATTTCATGTTTATGAAAAATATTACATCCCAGTAGTATCTTAAAACATACTATGAGTGATTATTTTCATTTATATGAATTATTTCAAATGATGATTTTAGATCTATGGAAGATGAAAGGGTATTCAATGCATTATCATATGTAAAATCTCAAGTTCGAAATGAAGAACATATGCTTATATTAAGAGGGGGGGTGAATAGTATACAATAAAACTTTTTGCTTTTTAATCCAAATAGTAGCATTAGAATTAATAAAATAGTAGACATCACACAAAGCATCACACACATGAGAGACATCATTTTTACGTGGTTCACCCAAAGATGGCTACTTCCATGGAAAAATATTTCTTCTAAATATTTCTCAAATAATATTTTGGGAGTCCTTCTCAATTAAAATGTTTATGGACCTCCATACAAAGGATATGTTGATCCCCTAAATATGGTTTGTGTATCTTTATCCATAGGAGAACTCCTTCTCCTCTGCTCTGGTTGGTGATACTCTAGAAGACTACTACCTCCACTACACTAGCTTGTGTATCTCTCTCCACTAAAGAATATTATCCCAACTCATAATACCTGTCCTCATAGCCTTGGATGATGGATCTCTATCCATTGGAGACTACTATCCTCTCTGATCTATCACCTCTAAAGCTCTGTCTCAAATTTGTACTAAACACAGTCTAGTTGGTCTAGCACAAATCTGCTCAACAAGTCCACTCTCTGCACTAAACATAGTCCAATAGATATAAAAAAAATATGATCAATAAGTCTACTCAAATATGATCAATAGGTCCACTTAGAACCTACTCAAATATGCTCATCAGGCCCACTTAAAACTTGCTCAAATCTACTCAACAAGTTCACACAAAACTTGCTCAACTCTGCTCAATAGGTCCACTCAGAACTTGCTCAAATCTGATCAACAAGCTTACATAGAACTTGTCCCAATTAGCTCAATAAGTCCTCTCTAGAAATTAACCAAATATGTATTATAAGCTTCTACAAAATCTCACACAAAATTAGTCCACAACTCTTCTCAAAGACTTGCCTTAAATCTGCTTAACAAGTCCACACATAGAACTTGCCCAATCTTATAGAAGCATAAAGATAATTGTTAGAGACTCAATATGTTCTACTCTCAATGTACAATCACTTTCACAATTTTCTCAATCTCATAGAAGCATAAAGAGAATTTTTAGAGACTTAATATGTTCTATACTCAATTTTCAATCACTTTCACAACTCAAATCAGAATATAGAATAGTTTGTTTTATGGAACTTGAACAATCACTTTATACAACCACTTGAATTAGGTTCAACCAACTCAACTCAACCAATTACTTAATGAAACTCCTCTTTCTCACAAACCCTAGTCCAAGCATATATCAACCAACTCAAAATATTTCCAACAATGCTTAACAATAAATCTCACATAATAATTATACTCATATTCTTTTCAAACCCTAGTTCAAGTTCTTCACACAATCCAATGGTTTCAACAACAATGATTATAAAACAAGGTTTTAATCACAACTCTTAATTCTAGAAAATCTTGTAGCATTAACTCAAGCACTTTCGAAAAGGAAATCCTAATCAAATCCTTTTCACTCCAAACTTTAATTATCTAGTAAGAAATCAATCAAATCAACCAAGAAAAAATTTGCCCATACCTTTTTGCTTGATAATGAGTTGATCTCACAAATCTGCCACACTCACAATTACTTTTCCAATCTCAATAAGGGTTAGAAGATAATAATTTCCTCAACAAAACACAATGCAAAATGATATAAAAATTACACCTTATCACTCCAACTCAAATAATATTCAATACCTTCACAATAATCTTCTTTAACACAAAAAAAACCTTTATTAAAATTAAACAACACTCAAAAGTCTTAATCCTTCAATATGCCAATATAGTAATTTAAGACTTTATCAAAAATAATTAAAACCAAAAATTCCTTATTACTCCAAGTGATAATTTTCAACTACCACCACTATCCAACAAACACCCTTTATAAAAAGTTCCACTAACAAACCTTATACCTCCAAACACTCTTTATTGAAACCTTAGGCAATAAAATTAATTAAAAGTTTTACCTTGGCCACCGATGGGTTTCGACCCCGTAACCTCTACCTCTGTGAGCAACCTAGTCATGGGCTCCATGACCACGTGCACTACAGGTATGTTTAAGAGCCAAAAGGCTCTACCTTCACTTTAACCTTTGTACCCAATGAAAACACATGAAAATATTTTCCTTTTGGCGCTTACCACCAACGAGTTTCGAACGCGGGCACTTGCTTCCTCCAACGCTTTTGCAATTTGCACTCTACCACTTGGACCACCGTTTCCAATGTGCTTGGAAAACTCCAACCCATTCACCTTATCCTTGGCACTTAAGATAAAAATATTTTTTGTCTTCTTCCTCAATGAACCTTTCAAAATTGCAAATGAAGTTTTAACCTTGGTGCCATCAATCATTCGAGGGATGAGAAATAATGTCTTTGGAGGCCACCTTATATACACAAACATTTATTTTCTTCAACATCGACACTCCCTTATTTCAATGACGTCAACACTTTTACAAACACTTTATAATTTATACAAGGTACTTTATTAGATTGGATGACATCAACATTAATTATAATTTATAAATATTTTAAATTCTAAAGAATTTAAATTTTATAAATTATAATTATAAGATTTAATTTTTAAACCCTTCCTTTAAATTGCATTCCATGGTGTAAAAAATATATATTTATAAAATTTAAATTCTTATTGAATTTAAATAATTTATAAAAAATATTATATCTCCTTTTTAACTTTGCACTAAATCCTTTGGCCTTCTTCCTAGATATCAAATAACAACTTTGACAACTTTGTTCCTTGATGAAAAACCTTGATATTAATGTTGAATTCATTTCTTGACATCAATGACAATTTAGACTTTTAGGACTCAAAATGTCCAACACGAAATAGATTGGACAAAAATTTAGAAAATTGTTTGAGAGTATATGTGTCGACCTATGAGGCGGAGAAGTTTACTTATGAAAGAGCTTTGGCATATTGGAAATCTCTGGCAGAGAGAAGAAGTGTCATGAATACTGAGGATGATGAGGATAATGGTAACACTGATTAGACTATGATGATAGAAATTTTAGGTATGAGTGTAGAATATTTTGTAATCTGAAAAGAGTTTGTTTCAACTTCCAGCATTATGATGCAAGGATGATTTGATTTGATTTGATTTCACATATTATGCTAACAGTTTTCAACAGAATATTGATATTTGATTATAGTTTGAGACATGTATTTTTTATATCATTAATCATATAATATGAGATTATATGTGCTATTGTATATTTTGTCTATCATAGCCATTTTATTTGATTATGTATATTTGAATGAATTTGGATTATTTGATTACAGATATGTTTATTATGGAACATGATTATTTTTATATCATAGATGTGTTATTGGATATTTTGTATATCATATTATTTAAGCCTTGTTATTGGATTATTAGTCTATGATATTCAAATTATTTAGTAGATTTGTATTGTATAAACCATTTATGGAAAAGTAAATATTTGTTCTCCATTTTAGTCATTTCAAATTATTTATAAAACATTAAAGAATATTTTATTTCATCCACATAATTCAAAATTGTTTATTGAATTTACACAACTAATCAAAACATCACAATATTTAATACAAAATTTCAAAAATATAATACAAAATTTTTAGAAATTGTCTCTTTTATTGATTTGAAAATATACTATTCTTTTACAATTTACAAAAAAAACTTTGCAACATGTTTGGTTTCTCCTCAAATAAAAAAGCAAAAGTCTTCTACTTTTCTTTCTGCACGGTAACTAAAGTTTTAGATGTATCTACCTCAAAATCCTTTTCTTCCAATGCACCAACCCTTACCAAAATTTCATCTGTAGTATTTATGCCCAATAGCAATAAATATTCTTCCTTCACTAGATGTTCTTTAAATGGTTCATTCAGTTATTTCTCATTTTCTTTTAATACAACATCCACATCCATACCCTTATCTTTGATAAAATTCTTTAGCCAATTGTTTTCTCTAACAATGTATTGCAATATTTTATTCACTTCAATAGCATTATTCACACTAATTTTTTTAGTCTTGATCAACATTTTTATGGCACTGACTTACTGCTTTAAGTGCTGATAATTAGACTACAAAATAGAAGAGAAAAAGGTTAATATATTTTAGAAAAAATGATTTTCAATTATATGTAAAACTTACATCAACGGTAAGTTTTGTAGTTTTTGTAGTTGCTACTTTTTTCTAATTTAGTGCCCATTTATTGAAATATGCTTGGGCCTCGACATTGAGGTTTTCTAATTGATCTAGCATAATGGCCATAACTTCATCACTGTATGTAGAATCAGCTTGCACTGTGTCAGATTAATATATACTTTTTTAAGCATCAAGATTTTGTGGTTCATTCCCCACATTTGAAAATAGCTCATTTCTATTTGAAAATTTCTTGGATTAGGAATTTATTTCTTTTATCAAAACCTTTGTTTGATATTCCCAATATTTTAATCTATCAAATTCTACAAGTATACTATTATTAACTATAGCCTTACATCTATTGGCTACTAAAATAGTTTCTGAAAAAATAACTTTATCATCATCATTTAGATGATGATGGGTGTCGACTTGTTAGGGGTAACAGGAAACTCCAGTGGTATCTACCTGAATATTCTCTTCTTCTTCATCATTGATCTCTAGACCTTGCAGCACATCACTTGTATTTAATGGGAAATTTTTAGGATTCATATCCTGATACATAAAATCATCTTCAAGATTCCCATAGGGCAATTGAAATGCACTCTCTACATTAGAATAATTCTCAAGGGTTAAAATTGGTAACACTGTAGCATTATACTGAGACACATTGTGTGTCTCAATCTGATTTTTGGTTCCCCTAGGAAATGGTGTGAGAAACCATTTCACATGCATGCGAGATTGGTTCCTCATTGATGGTACCTGTTGTGGAGTTGGATAGACTTGTTGTGGATGGACTTGTTATTACTTCATTTGTGGGTGTGCAATTGGTGGAGGCATCTATTTTTTTAGTATTTTAAATATAGTCAGTGCATCTATAAAATTTTACATGAAAATATAAATTAAAAGTTAAAACTAGTGTAAAAACCAATGTCATTAAAAGAGATTAATTTTAACCAAACATACCAAACTCAGACTTTGTAGTTGTTGATGATGCAACCATTTGCCCTTGCTTTGAAAATATTTAAAATATTTCCTCAAGCTAAACATAATTTTAAATCATTAAAATACATCATCTAAAATAGTAATTTTGAATAATAAGGTTACCTTGTGAGATTTAGGTCACTTATTCAACGTTGACTGCAACAAATACACGTCCAGAAGTAACAGGAGCCATACGTGTATGTTGAACACTAGGAGACCCCCTACATTTAGAGAGAGTTACTAGTGATGATTATGATTACATGTAAAAATTGATAGACACTTATTGAATCCTAAAGGCAACATCACTTTTACTAGAATATTGAGATGCTTTTTTTTGCTTTCAAAAGAAAATTATAAAATAGCAAAAATAAAGAAAGAAGTAACAAGATTTATTGAAAAAAAAGAAAATAGAGATTATTCTGAAAATTAATTTTACCTGTATTTCATTCTCTATCATACCGATAGACAACAAACTTGAATGCAATGCAGTTGGATCAGGGCTATTTAGAATATTGAAATATGCTTCATGAAAAAGA
The DNA here is from genome assembly GCA_028583015.1 of Wollemia nobilis. Taxonomy (NCBI): domain Eukaryota; kingdom Viridiplantae; phylum Streptophyta; class Pinopsida; order Araucariales; family Araucariaceae; genus Wollemia; species Wollemia nobilis. Next base: position 80,042 of record JAQPPZ010008230.1, read on the forward strand.
GAAAGAACATAGTTGTTGGTTGTTACTGCATAGGAAGATTGAATTTTCTGGGCACTAAGAAGATCATGTTTAAGGTGGTTGGAAATGTGCATGGACCAATCAAAATTTTCACCTTTAATACATCGAATTAATAAGGACAATGCCCAAAATGGAATTTTTGTAGGTCACCCCTACAAAATGAGTCTTGCCTGGAAAAAATCAATGTAAGAATGAATAAATTTGTCTCCAATGTTGGAAATGTTTAAACCCCTTTTCAAATTAGAATAATTAACTGAAAAAAAGGAGAAAATTTATTATAAAACATAAATTACAATAGTGATAACATTATTACATAATGAAAACTACAATACATAAAAACTAAAGTAAAATAAAAACTAAATTTAAAAACTATACCTTTCAAATTATCTAAATGGACACCGAATTTGGATGTTATCTTCTTCTTGTCATCTTCGATCAAAGTGTATTGGTTTTTCACCAAGTGACCATCCATAAATGGCAATCCTGTTAGCAACTGCACATCTGAGGGTTTCACAAAAAAATAATACCCCTATTATCCACTCTGATCTGAACAATGGACTCATCATGGTTGTAGCAATTAATTATTCTTTGCATCAATGAAAATTCTATGTTAAACCGTGGCATCTTCATTACTCCTGCAACTCCAAAGGTGTAAACCCATTTGAAATATCTATCAGGAGTGCTGAAAATGTTCTTAATGTTTAGAAAAAAGTAGTTCTTGAATGACACTTTTGATGGCAAAGGAAAGGAAGAGGTAGCCATTTCTACGAATTTGCACCGAAAATGATCTAAAAAACACTCTGAAAATAGTTTGAAACCACTCTGTAAATGCCCTAGAAAATGCTCTAAAACCATCTGAAAACACTTTAAAAATCCTATGAAAATGCTCTGACAATGCTAGAAAATGTTGTGGAAAATGATTTAAAAATATTGGAAAACGTAGTGGAAAATGCTCTAAAAATGTTGGAAAACGCTCTGAAAATGCTTTGGATAAAGCTCTAAAAATGCTCTGGAAAATGCTTTGGAAAAGGTAAAAAATGATCCTGCATTTCTATTTATAAAATTCTGCATGCCTAAATTCTATGTATGAGTGACACGTGACAGAGGAGAGGGAATATATCAACTTCTTAATAGTGATATTTTGTGATCACCTTATTCCACTCACCTTCTATTAGTCGCTATCTACCACTCACCATATTCCAATCACCATCTATCAGTTACCTTCTTCCAGTTGTCATATGCCACTCACCTTGTTCTAGTCACCTTGTGCCAGTCATCTTGTGTCAATCACCATCTGCCACTCACCTTATACTAATTACCTTGTACCAACCACCTTGTGTCACTCACCATCTGCCACTCACATTATGCTAGTCACCATATACCATTCGTCTTCTACCACTCGTCTTGTACCAATTGCCTTGTACCAATTACCATCTACCACTCACATTTTGGCAGCCACCTTGTACCAACCACCTTGTGTTGCTCATCTTGTGCCACTCACCTTCTACCAGTTACCTTCTACTAGTCACCTTATGCCAACCACCTTGTGCCACTCACCTTATTCCAGTCCCCATATGCCACTTATCTTCTACCACTCACCTTGTGTCAATCACCTTGAGTCAGTCACCATCTACCACTCACTTTTTGCCAGTCACCTTCTGCTAGTCGCCTTGTGCCACTTACCTTCTATTAGTCACCTTGTGCCATTCACCTTGTGCCACTCACATTCTACCAGTTACCTTGTGTCACCCACCTTCTACAACTCGCCATTTAAAACCTTTGATAGTTTTTATGCAAATTTTTTAAAATTCACCATATTTTGATAAATGTTTTGCAAAATTTTGAAAAAATCACCCTAAAGTTTATACACCATTCACCTAGATTCACCTTGATTTTATAATTACTTTTTTGGTACTACCCCTTATGCATAACCCTGATAGTTCTATTCCATGGAGGCTAATTACTGATAGCATAATTACAATCCATGAGCTTATACATTCTATTTGTAAAAGTGGTAAAAAAGGCATTTTCCTCAAATTGGAAATGAATAAGGCTTTTGATAGAGTGTCTTGGATTTTCCTCTTCTTTATCTTATCCAGATTTGATTTTCATACTGATTGGATCAACCTAGTGAAGGCATGCATCTCAGGATCCAGCTTCTTTGTCTTAGTTAATGGCTCCAATACTGGTTATTTCTAGAGCAGCAAAGGTCTGAGATAGGGTGACCTTTTTTCCCCTTTTCTATTTATCATTATTGCGAAAGCCCTAGGGAGAACTTTGCAGTCTTCTTGTTCCAAAGGAGAAATATTTGGCATTAAATCTACCTCATCTCTCATGCCCATATCCCACCAATAGTTTGTAGATAACACTATTCTGGCCACTCATGCCTCTGTTCACTAAGCCAAAATCATCAAGTCCATTCTTCTCTCCTTTGTGTCTGCTACTGACCAAAAATTCAACTTCTCCAAAAGTAAACTGTATTTTCTCAATAAACCTCCTAGATAGAAAACCAACATATCTAATATCCTTGGTTGTACCATTGTTGACCTTCTTGCTACCTGCCTTGGTTTTCCACTTTTTGTTGGTTCTACCAAAAAATCTCTTTGGTTTCCACTCATTGAGAGAATTCACAAAAAAATGGTATGATGGAAAGGATTTATTAGTCAGGAAGGAAATACCACATTAGTTAAAGCCACTCTCTAGAGCATCCCTATTTTCTTTTTTTCCATATTCCACATTTTGATTGAAGTTTGTAACAATATTGAACAGACTCTAGAGGAATTTTATTTGGTCATACTCAAAACAAAAATAGATATTCCATTTAGTTGTATGGGACCATGTCTTCTCAAAGAAATAATATGGTGGTATCAGGCTTAGGAAGGTCAGACAAATGAACCTAGCCCTCATTGTTGTAGGCCCAAAATGGCCACATCCTTAGAAAAAATTTTGCAAAAAATTTCTAAGTCATGAGCAAGGTTGTTCTACCCCATGGTAGTGGCGCAATGCATGATGTCCTACACCACGATCAAAGTAGTCAGAGTTATACTTAAAAAATTTTGAGATCACATGCCACAACATGGCCGAGATGCAATGGTTCGTACCATTGCTCCATCCTATGTGGTATAGAACAAGGTTCCAACCCATAGTCAAATCAATCAACCTTGGTGTATCCACTCCTCAAAATTGTGGTTAAAAACATGCTCCACCCTACGTGAGTCATAGCATGTTCAATATCACACAGTTCAACACATTACTCCAATCCATGATCAAAGAAGTCAAAGTTTACAAAGGAGCTTTCCAAATAGCGAGCTAGTGCAAGTTTTACCCCATGCGGGCCAGCACATTCTCTAATCCATGATCAGTATCGATAAAACTTGCACATACAAATTTCAAAGTGTAAGCTATAACATTTCTAGGACATTGTTCTACATCATGAAGTTAGAAAAAAAGGAACACAACCCGAAGATTAAAAGTGCGAGCCAGTGCAATACTCCACCCCACATGGTTTGGAGCATAGTTATACACTAAAGCATCGTTTGCTCCAACCCATGGTCAAAGTGGTCAACTAGTGTAAATAGCATCTTCAAGGAGTGGACTACAAAATGATTCTATGCCCTGGACCTAACGATAGAGTGAAGAATTGATCTCAACCATCCAAGAAAATATCAATGGTCTGTTTGTTTTAATTATCTCCAAGGCACATAAAAGCAAGACGTCTATAATATGTCTTGGTCAATAAAAGTGAATTGCAAGGTAAAATAGTGAAAGCATGAAGAACCAAGAAGTGAATGCAATTGCAAATCTATGGTTGGATATTGTCTAAAAGAATAGTGAACAGTCTGGATGATAATTTTGTGCAATCTGTAGCCAAATTCTATGAAATCCTAACAAGTTGCACAAGCTGAGTTGTAGAGGAACACAATATCATGTGATTTCTTCTTTCATCCAATACAAATAAGAGGGTGCCACCTTAGCACCTAGCTGATGTGGCATTTTAATTCCCTATAATGTTCCATTTTTATTTAATCTATAAAACATGTAAAACTATAAATAGAGGTCAAACCCTTATTTTTTAAGGTTGGCTATAGAGTGTTTTCTTGCCCTACTATGTAAATAATTTTGAAAATTAATAGAAGGAATATTACTAGGATGTTTTCCATAGATGGGTGTTTTTCTATATCTTTTGAGAGATTCAAGTTGTGTATGCATTTATGCTACTATTGCTATGGTTAGTCTATTCTGTTGATATTGGATTGCTAGATTAGAGCACTTTGAAATATTTCATGATTGAATTTGTACTTGCAAGAGGTTCTTTTTTGTTAGTCTAGGTACTGATCTAATTTTGCTATTTGAATTATTAGTATCTTAGATGTTTGAAATGATTTCTTGAAGTACATATTTGTTTCTTTAATTGATGAAGATTACCTATTTTGAGTGTTGTTAATCATGAGTATGGGACACTGGAAATTGATTCTCAAAGGTTTTTCTTTAGATGTCTATGTTTTTAGCTTTATCTATCCACTATTTTGTTGTTACTTTTCTAATACGTAACCCATTTCTATCCCCATATCTTAAATACTTAACTGATCTCAAATGAGTCAACACCTTATCAGTTGACAAGGTATACCAGCCTAATCTAGATGTTGGATTAGAGAAATATTTAATACATACAATAATTAGGTTTGGATTGTGATTAGTGGGTGCATTCCTAATCATAAATCTAAAGATAATAGTCGTAGTTTTGAGTTTTCCTTGATTTCAATTAAGATCCCAATAGGTTTGGCACACCTGGTAGGACCTTGTTTACAAGAACATTAGATAACCCATAAATTTTTAGTTTTACCTTTCCCAGAGGAATAAATATTTAAAGTATTGTCTTGACATCATTAAGCAGTGAAAATTAAATTCACTTGGTGACTCCCTGAATGCAAGAAATTAGAAAAGCCATTCAATAGCTCATAAATTTTCATGAATACTAGGTCATCTGTGAAGAACAATCCAAAATATTTTATTTTTTTATGAGATCACTTTAATAGGATCCAATATCATAAGAAATTTATCCTCGAATTTTAAATCATGAGAGGTCCCAGCTGAAACACCCATTGAAGTACCTCCAAGACCACCTCCAACAAGAACAGTACTTGGAAATATGGTTGGGCAAGCAAATGTGGTTCCAAAATAGCCTCTACATAAATACCCTAATTGGAATATTATTGACCACTTGAGACTTACCCAAATACATGATATCCCTCAAGCTATATCCATATATATTCCTACTTATGATGGTTTAGGTAAAACTACTTACAAGTATTTCCAAGATATCCTAAATCTAGCAGCAATTAAAAATATTATATATGAAGATGTGATTGTCAAAATTCTAGCCCTATCTCTTAGAGGAAAAATTCTACTTTGGTTTAGGACCTTAGAAGACAACAACATTACTTTATGTGCTGAATTGTCCAAGCATTTTGTAGAGGAATTAAATGAGTATGATAATCTCTTTTCTCTCCTAAATCAGTTCATATCCATGCAAAAGCATCAACAAGAGTCGATTTCGGATTTTTATTTAAGATTCAATAGAACCTTAAAAAGGATTCCACCCAAATATAGGCTAGCTTCACCCCTTAATTTTATGTACTATATCAAAGCCCTTGGATTAGAACTAGGTTTTTAAACTAAACAATCAAGAGTATACACCTTCCCCTAGGTCTACAATGCAACTATGCAAGCTGAGAATATTCTCATTAATATCGGGAGGTTACTTCCAAAAATTGTAATGCCCTAATATTTTGATATCCCTCATACACAAATTTAAGAATATACATATTCTTACATGGATACCCATCCTTTTGTATCCCCACTTTGTTATATGGCTCCAATTCCACCCCCCAAAATACCATCTACTTTAGTTCCTTTTCCACCACTTCCATCTCAAACACCTTAGGAATGGACCTTTCTCAAGGTCTTTGAAATATTCAATATTCTCCTTGTTACTGTAGGTGCTAGAATGATTATAAGAAGATATTCTTCCTAAATATCTTCTAGGAATATTTCCAACCTTTTCCTGAATCTTCTTTTTTCTGCAACAAGTTGTTAGAAACTAGAATAGAAGAACATATAAATTTGGAGATAATAATATTTACTAGTTTATTTGTTAAACTAGAGGTATGAATGTTGAGTCCTAGTATTTGTGAGTTTTTCTACAACTATATGGAAATAATCTAGCCAAATGTAATCTCAAAATTTATGTAACTAAGATTTTATTTTAGTCCTGACTTGTGATTCACTCCCTATTCTTATTGACCTACTTGACTATGATAGATGTAGGCCCTCCTATTCCTATCTTGATTCATTGTGGCTCTAATACCACTGTTATATTTTGAGGATATATGCAGTGGGAGACATCTAACATAGGTCTTGATAATATAAAAGAAAGTGAGTCTACAATATGACTAAAATATACTATAAATAGAAAGTGGTGAAAATACAATGCAGTATGGAGGATATGGTCACTCCATTAATATAAGCTAAAGAACTATATTATGCTCCATACAGGAGCTCTACCACAATCTACTCTCTACTACAATGCTCTTGATATCTATATGTTGTGTCTTATGATCTATCACTATGAGGCTCTTTATATAGGAAAATATATTCCTTGGCCAACACTCTACCTAGTTGTACAAGTGGACACCTTGCACATTACAACATGCACATTAACACTTGTGCATTTATTACATTGCTTGAAGTAGCTAACTTCTTCCTAAAATAATCTCTACTCTAACTATGTACTATAGGTGGTACATTTACATAACTTAAATGATGTAATATATTCTAACTCTAACATCTCTTCTACCACCAATGACCATTTTACTTCTTCACAATATGTCATGCTTTAGTTGGGCAGTGTCTTCGGGTGAAACCTTGGGTGCAAATATACTCTTTCCTTTGAAATTTCTTGAACTCAACAAGTAGTTTCAAGATTCTATGTAACGTATTAGTAAATGTATTATAAACTTGGATAATTGATGTGCTCACATGTTATCTTGTCAGTTATGCATTGTTGTATGACCTTTTAGAATGTACGCATTGGTTGTTATTGTTGATTATTATTGGGTGTGCAACTTTAGAAAACTTAATATTTCTTCTTTGGAAAATATGTTGGTTTTGCAACATTTGTGTTGATTGGTTCTTTTATTCAATGTTGGGGCTCCAAAACCTCTACCTCTTGCACTTGCTATGTATCTTTTGTCTACCATTTTGCTCTAATATGGCATGTGCTTGACTTGGAGAATGGATTTTTGAATGATTTGAAATACTTTTATAATTCACTCTATTATTCATTGCATGGCTTTTGACAACAACTAAATGGTGGTATTTTCCTTCTAATGGCGGTGCTCTTACATCACTTGTTGTAGTGTTATTGACCCCCTTCTCTTCCTATATCTCCTCAATGCTTTCAAGCTTATAAACCAAGTAGGTAGAGTGCCTTTTGGATGTTTATATTATTATTTCTCTTGAAATGTATCTAATTCCTATTTTTTATGTGCTAGTTTTATTCATGTAAAAACTATCTTCTGCACTTTCTTGAAGACTTAAACTAGAAACCTTTCCTCTTGCAACTTTAAACCTTGAACTTGATGCTTTTAAAACCTTAATAATAAGATAAATATGAGTGTTCAAGTAATGAACATTTTGCACCAACATTGCATACCTTTTAAACTTAGTTTGGTGGTGGTTTCCTTTGTGACTTGGATCACCTAAATGCTGCCTCATTTTGATGAAATTGCAACTCAACCTTGCTATCAAGAATAGCTCTTTACCTCACCAACTTGCATATTTGAAACTCCTCTAATATTGCTACCCCAAATTGTGCTTTTATTTTCAACTCTCCTCCAATTTGCTCTCTAGAAATCTGAATATTAGCAGCTATTAATGTTGTCCTTTTCGTATTCTTGAAGCTCTAAAATTTTATAGCAAACTCCTTCTTCCAATGCTAGCAATATTCTCCCTTAATTTCTCTTGTGGCTCTCTATTTTTCCTTTAGATCTACCAGGTGCTCCTTCTATCAAATAATCTCAAGGTGATATTCTTTACAAGGGACAGTGCACAATGGCGAGTTTAGTTTGTAAAGATGCAACAAAGTTTTGGATGATCCTATCAATCTACCTAGTTCTCTAATACCATTATTAGCTTTTGAAGCAATAACATTGAAGGAATACACCCATAAGTAATGAAATAAATAAGCTTTGATATGACTATGATATTGGCACTCAAAGAAGTAACTATATAACATGAAAAACTTATGTAATCACTCATGCAATAGACATTGAAGTAAACACATAAAATTTGAAAACTTGATACAATATCTCATTATATATCTACTAGTGCATGTCATGGATCATGCATTCTTCATACACATTACAATACTTTAGTCACAAATAGATACTAGTATGTGACTCTTCACTTTTCTACCCTAAGGACACATATACATTCTGCATGATAGACACTTGTATACATGCACAACTAAGGACACTTGTTACTCCTATTCTAAAGACTCATGTACATGTGGACTACATGCACATTTACATTATTGCACATTCTAACACTTGTGCATTTATTGATTCTTCCCCAAGTAACTACTTATCCTAAGATAAACTTCAAATCTAACCAAGGTGATACAATAACATAACCAAATAATATGATATATTTTCTAATAAAGTAAACATTATTTGGAATTGACAATAGATAATAGATTTTATCTGTGATGCCTGAAGAGGATAAATGATGAAGTTACTCTTGTGTAATTGGATCATTGGAAAATTAAAGAGGTTTTTTATATGATGCAAATATGAGTGAAACAATTAGAGAACTTGTAGATGTTTCGGTGTAATGAACCACTTATGTTTTCATTGCTTCGTTTGTTGTTGAAAGGAAATGATAGTTCAATTAAATTAAATAGCTTTACCAACGAGATGATATTGCTGAATACGATATATGCAATATTGTTTTATTATTTTGGATTAACAGAATGATGTTGGTTGGAGTGTAGACTTAGAATAATCTCCATGGCTTCAACTGAAAGGAAATGATAGTCTAGTTAATAGAAAATAACTTTACCATCAAGATGACATCACTTAAGGAGATATATGCAACATTGTTTTATTATTTTGAATTAGAGAAATCATGTTGGTTGGAGTATAAACTCAGAATAATTTGCATGGCCACAAATGAATGGAAATGATAGTCTAGTTAATAGGAAATAGCCTTACAAGTTATATGACATCACTGAAGGAGATATATGCAATATTGTTTATTTACTAGAGTTAAGGGAATGATGTTGGTTGGAGTGTAAACTTAGAATAATATTTTGGCTTTGACTAAATGGAAATAATAGCATTGGTCAATAGGAAATAGTAGTACTAGTGATATGTCTTCACTAAATGAGATAGGTACAACATTGATTTATTATTTAATAAAGAAATGATATTGGTTTTGAGTCATGGGCAAGTTATTGACGTAAAATGTTATAATCATATGTTTTGGAAACATAGAAGCTAGTAATGGTTTAGATTTTGGAGTTGTGGGATAGCCTTTGAAATAATTTTATTCTACTAGGATGATTTTATAGGTGCATGGGTGTTTGGTCGAAGAGAGTAGTGACAGTTGGGTACACCCTAAGTAGCTCTATTAACTATCAAATTAGACTACTCATAATTGAGACTCTCGAGTGTAAACTTTTTTTATTGCATTCAACCATGGGAATATACCAATGAATATTTTGGTAAGTCAAATGAACCCAAGAATAATTCTACTTAAGTATTGACTAGTACGTTTGTCCTCGATAAGTGGGTGAAGGCACACCATAGTTGAATGAGTTTTGCTACACCATTAATGGTGTAGATTTTTGTAAAAAATGTGAAAATTTGGATTTTATAATAGATGCATTAAGATAATAGGGGGAAATAACGTTAAGTCATATTTGTAATATCTATGAGAGAGTAAAGCCAAAGGGTGTTCCTGTTACTTGAATCAATAGTATTGTGTTCAAAATCAAGTCGAGTGGGTAGATGCAGCACTGAGTTTCATTGAAAATTAGATGATGTAATTCAGTTATTATAAATAAAGGTGAATGGTATAGGTTAGAGAAAGGTGTATACTAAACCTGTTAGTGGTTATGATCTCTAATAGGAAACTCCACTATTGTTTTGAAGGAAATAAAAAAATTAGAGCATTGTATGTAAAAAAATACTATGATTGACTTTATCCTTCTTGGAAAATGAATTATGAAGAAGAGTTCAGGTTTAATTCATGTAGTTGGATACTTTTTATAAATTTTAATGTAACAAGTTTCATATAAAAGCATAGGCAGTACTGGAGCTAGTGGTAATTAGACTGAATTGTGCTTAAAATATGGAAATCATTTATATGTAAAATTATTAAGTAGATCTTAGGATTGAACATGTAAATTTTTGTGAATATGAACTAAAGGACCAGCTCAATTTATAAATAAGTAAGAGTCATGGAATGGTTTTTGGATGAGGTTAATAGGCTATTGAAAGCCTAGACCGAATGTAATTTATCTAATTCTTATGAAATATTATGGATCAAGTTTATGGCTGGGTTTTTTCCTTCGAGTTTCCTAGGGTAAACAAGTATTGTGTGAATATTTGTGGGATTTTAAATTATGGTAGCTTTATGCTTAAAATTTAATGGTTATGGGAATGGTTCTTTGTGTATGGTAATAATTCATTATGTAAGTATTGTTTATTGATGATTATGGTATTAAAAGAAACCGGTTGTAATCTATATTAAAGGGCCATTTTATAGTCTTGTATGTGTGAGAATTTAATATAAAGGAAATCTTATTTTTGGAAGTAGTTAATTAATATTTACCATTAATTCCATGTAATTTATTTTGTCATGTTAGTAAATGGCTATTTATATAGCTTAGCTAAATACTACTCCAAATTGTCATTAGAGGCCTTAATGGATGTAGTTAAGCAATGACTCATGTGATTTGGAAAATATTAATATTTTTACACCAGAAGTTAAGCCACAAGAGTAGCGAAACCTAATAAAACTATGAAATGTATGGTTAGCTAAATTGTTGATTCCACAAAGGAATTGGTGAGAAGTCCTAAAATGGTATGATTAGCTCATCATGAAGATGAGAAAGATGGTCAATTCCTTTATGCTCATAACACTTGCATAAAAGGACTTATGGGGTGAGTAATGGATACTGTGTTTCTTTCGATAGGATGTAAGAAAGAAATCTAGCTCATTGTGAATAATGAGAAGGATAGCTTGATAAGATAATAATTAAACCTAGTGCACATACATGGATGGACACATGTAAGTTGTAAGTATGGGTGAGGCTCAAAATAATACTTTGTTTTAAAAAATAAATAACTTGCTTAAAGAATGAAAATTTAGGGTTATGACACCCTATCGACCCTTCCTAAAGGAATCTCAATCTCAATAAAATACATTTTTTATGATGACCATGATCATTGGTTTTTGACGAGGATTATCGATCAAGGCCAATATCATCCTTGTTTTAGTAGGACTATGATCATCCCTTTTTGCATGTGACTATGATCATCACTTTCATCTGTGATTACCAATTTTGAATGCACACAATCTAACTAGATAGGTATATAAGGTAAGTTATAGGTATTTAGGATGAATACACACAGTCTAACTAGTAGAAACATTGTTCTTAAAATAAAATAACAACTAATGCAATAAGATAAATGAAATGAAAAGATATTTGTCTTAACCTTTGAGGGTACTAAAATTAAAGGTGATTGTTGTTTGATGAAGATACTTGCCTTGGTGCTTTGACTTGATGATATTTTCTCCTTTGATGTATTGATGTACTTTCTTAGATGCTTAATGTTGAGCCCCATATTGAACTTGAGATAAATGGGAACATAGTGGAGGAAAAAATAGGATATGTATAAGAGATATTTATAATAAAATTAATCTCTCATTTTACTTGGAAATTTGTCTATTTATTTAAATTTATATTACAAATGTATACTTCCAAGATGCTTGACCATGATTAATATTAGTCAATGCTATAACAAAGAAAGTAGATTATGAACCACTTAGGATTTTTCAACATGACTAATTTTTAGGATTTAGGGGTTCTAGACTTAGTTAATTTAGAGAGTTATTTTCAATACATGTATAATTAATACCAACATATGGTCAAGGCTACTATATGGAAATTGTGTGCAGTTTTGAGGCTAAGACTAGGGATAGAGGTAGGACCATAAGGGAAATCTAACTTACCTCAAGGTCATTCCACCCTCTATCTTAGAATCCTTTGCACATTTTGATTGTAAAATTTATATAGTATAAACCTAGACACATATCTAAGATGCCATGGTTCCTATATAAATGTTCCAAGAATCAGAGGGGGAGAGAGAGAGAGAGCACATATGTATTCAATAATTAAGATAGATACACCTATGACTAAGTATAATGTGCATATCCTCTAAGAGTCTCAATGGTGATATGGGGGCATTATGATATTGTAATAACCCTCCTTACACAACCTTTTATAGCAATTAAATTGATGATTTAAAATTACTTTTTCCAATAGAATATGGTACTATTGATAGATTTTATGAATGTAGTACCAGGTATATGCATTCAATGGATGAAAATGGTCGACAAAAAATGTAAGTGGAAAGTGATGATTTGGCTTGTGAGTACATGGAAGCTCATGTCATTGCATTCCATATAGGTGCATCATGAGTTTTTTACGTTGTGTGTGCACTTGTTTTGAATGTGTGTTTTTTGTTAGATGTGAGATAAAGTTTGCATATGAATTCGGGTGGTGATGAAAATGTTGGGGATATGGGAGCCACTCTTTGTTAAGTTGGATAATAAATTAAAATAGTTATATGTTTATTATTTTTATTAAATGAAAGTTTCTAAATAAATATTTAATATTAAATATATTTATATTAAAATATTAAACTTTAAATGAAAAATAAAACTTAATTTTAATAGTAAGTGATTCTCATATTGGCTCATGTTTTTGTAAGTGCATATACGATTGTTTGATAACATGATAAGGTAATACAAAAAGCAAATAATAAAGTGAAAAGTAAAACCCAACTTCATATTCTTCGGTTATGATGATTGTGGACGTACACTAAATGTTTGTTATAACTTTTTATCTTGCAAGGTATTATGCATGAAAAGGGAATTGAGTTGAAGCCTAGATTTTCAAAGTGAAGGAATTATGAAAAATACATATTTGCATGTTTTAAAAATGATATTATTATCATTTTTGGAAAGTAGAAACTAGGTTTTTGGAAAATATTGTGCATCAAATTAGAGGGAAAAAATTTCTTGTTTTTTTATGTGTGTGCATGACTGCATGAAGGAGAACTAAAGAAAGAGAAGTTGCAAGGATACAACCTACAATTACAAGTTGGGATTTAATTTTTTTGTATTCGTGTTTTTATTATTTAAAAAAAATGGTGCAATATAAACTTTGTGAGTGTGAAGCTTGGTGCATGATTTTGTGTTCAAAATTGTATTGTATTTCATATCGAGAAACATGAATGGAACGTGTTATTTTTCATTGAATATATTGGGTATGAGATATTGTGAATGAATGGATTTATTATCACCTCTATAGCTTGCAGAATGAAACAAATCTCATTTGTTGTATTGTTGAGATTGTTACTGCATCGTTGTATGAAAATATGTGAGACTTGTAAGTCCTCTTGTATTAAAAATTTAAATTGAAATGGTTTAATTTGAGGAAGAAATTTGATTGAATGGAATGCATTATTGTGTGAGTGGAAAAATATATATTTGGAATAGAAATAAAATTGCATGGCATAAATAGATGCATACATACAACTTAGGAGTTGTATTTGATCCCTTGCAAGTAATATGTAAGTTCTAAACTGGACAATTGATAAAACATTCCATTTTCTTCGGTGTGGCGGTTGCACACTGTTGGGAAGTTCCAAAATGGGCACCCAGTTTGCATATGGTGGGAATGCCTCTACAACAAAATATACAAATATAAGTGATGGTTATCCCTTGAGTTTCTACATAGGGATTACTTCAAAATTATAATGATACTCAATAAGGTGCTAGAGTATTCTTACTATTTTTCCTACTCAATGTACTTTCTAGAGGCGCAACATTTCCATAGGAATACTTTATATGTGACAAAGAGGAAGGTTGAAACGTAGGTTTTAAAATAGTGTAAGAGTTCATTTGTATCTCAAAGAGAATTTTTTCTATTGGTACTGTAACCTTTTATTGTCAAAGCAGTCACTCTAAGTCTTAAATTTATAATTATTTTTATGTAAAGCTTTTAGGTGAACACCACTATAGTTATCGTAGATAGCATACCATAAGGTTGGTAATTTAACCATATTTGAGATATGCATGCAAAGAGGATGTTTTAATAGTGCATGTAAATATGAGCATGAAGGTTTCACCGCAACTTTATATTTAATAGAAATAACATATTTGTTTTCAAACTCTATTGAACCATGCTTTAAATCATAACGCAAGGTAAAATTAAACCAGTGATTATGGAAGTGTCTATAGTGTAATATTCCATGTTAAAGACAATGGTTATATTACTTCATGAAATATTGGTTATTTTCTTGTGAATATTTTAAATGAGAAAATAAGTATCTTTTGAAAATATTTTCCCAAGATGCTACATGAAAGTATTATTTTAATAAGAATTGATTGAAAAATGCATGGGGTAGACATGGTTTAGTAAAATAAAATATATTGGAAAGCATTTAAATGCTAGATGTGACCTTTGTGTTGTTATAAACAAGACCTTCTTGTTTTGGTGAGCGTATATTAAACCAAACAATTTTAAAACTAGCAACAAAATGAAATAGAACTATTATTCTTCCTAGGAATACTTGGATAAAATAATTCTCTGCTATGGTTGATTATTTTTGTTGCATCATGGAATAAAAAAATATATATATGAATTGACATTGTCATTATGGAATCAAGAAGCTCTAGCAGAATTGCTTTTACTTTCGCTTTCTCCTTTTTGTATATTGAGTAGTTTGATTTTTGATGAAATAATGACCAAAATGCAAAGGTATACATACATGCTAAGGGTATATTAGTTATTTAATATGTAATGCCTAATAATTTGGATGTATCCCTCTATATAGTAAAATACTAATAAAAACGAAGTCATAGGTGAACTCTTGAAAAGGTTTTTTTAGGGCTATATTTTAATTAAAAAACTAAAATGTGGTTGGTAAAACAAAGTGGATCCCCCACCATGGCAATTTTGGAAACTTAAGACCTTAGAATATATGTCCATATTCGATTAAAAGTATGAGAGGGATTAAATGTATGTAAATATATAGTTTTTTTGAAAAATTTGAAAAAAATTGTATTAAAACAAAGATCAATTACAATATGGGAAGAGACTCTTCCCAGCTGAAATCAGAGAGAACACATGCTTACAATAGTAGAATAAGATTTGCAATGGATCCAAATCTCCTAAACCATTAACTAGCTAGCAGGGCGGTCGGCATGGATAGTTGATGCAGCTTGTCATGAAATTGTGACACTATTCTTCTCCTTAGTCCGCGAACATGCAACATGTCACGATATCGCGACACCTTTCCCCTTTGGCCACAAAAAAGCAACATGTCATGATATCGCGACATTTTCCTTCTTTGGCCGCAAAAATTCAACAAGTCGCGATATCGCGACACTTTTCTCCTTTGGGCACAAAAGTGCAACATGTCGTGATATCATGACACTTTTTCTCTCTTGGCCGCGATGAAGCAACATGTCGTGATATCGCGACACCATTTCTCCTTTGGCCGCAAAAATGCAACATGTCGTGATATCGCAACACCATTTCTCCTTTGGCCGCAAAAATGCAACATGTCGCGATATCGCAACACCATTTCTCCTTTGGTCGCAAAAATGCAACATGTCGTGATATCGCGACACCTTTTCTCCTTTGGCCGCAAAAATGCAACATGTCACGATATCGTGACACCTTTTCTCTCTTGGCCGTGAAAAAGCAACATGTCGCGATATCGCGACACCTTTTCTCCTTTGGCCATGAAAAAGCAACATGTCGCGATATCACGACACCTTTTCTCCCTTGGCCGTGAAAATGCAACATGTTGCGATATCACAAAATGTCACGATATCACGACATGTCATGATATCATGACAACTTTCCACCCCTGGCCGCGATGAAGCAGCATGTCACGATATCATGACAACTTTCCACCCAAGGCCACAACGAAGCAACATGTCACGAAATCGTGACAAATTTCCTCCCTTGGCTGCGACGAAGCGACATGTCGCGATATCATGATAACTTTTTTCCCTTGATCGTGATGATGCAACATGTCACGATATCACAACTTTTCACCCTTGACCGTGATGACGCAACATGTCACGATATCATGACAACTTTCCTCCAGTGACCGCGATGGCGCAACATGTCATGATATTGCGACAACTTTCCTCCAATGACCACGATGGTGCAACATGTCATGATATTGTGACAACTTTCCTCCAAAGTGACCGCGATGGCGCAACATGTCATGATATTGTGACAACTTTCCTTCAATGACTGTGATGACACAACATGTCACGATATCATGACAACTTTTCTCGAGTGACCACGATGGCGCAACATGTTGCGATATCGTGATAACTTTCCTCCAGTGACCATGATGGCACAACATGTCATGATATCGTGAAAAATTTCCTCCAGTGACTGCAATGGCACAACATGTCGTGATATCATGACAACTTTCCTCCAATGACACCGATAGCGTAACATGTCGTGATATCACGACAACTTTCCTCCAGTGACCGCGACGGCACAACATGTTGCAATATCGTGACAACTTTTCACCCTTTGCTTTTTCTTTGATCATTGGCTCAAGGGCCTTTCCAGACCCTGTATAATCACCTCATCCTCAATATCCATGTCACTGTGCAACTGAACTCCAACCTCCTTTTCTGCACCCATCTTAGCTAGAAAGTCAACCGCTTTGTTCAAATCTCTACTCGCATAAACTGGGATCACGTCCTCCAATTCCTTCCATAATTATTTAATTTGGGTAACAAGAGCCCTCAACCTCCAAGCTTTCAGATCAAAGTTCCTCATGCAGTCTAGAGCTCCAACCATTATTTGTGATTCTGATTCAAGAATAATCCTGCGGTGGCCATGTTTCACTACCCAAACAGAAGCATACTTGATGGCAATGGCTTTGGCTTCATTGTTAGTGGTTCTTCCCAGGCCTTGCAATTCCTAATAGAGAACAGTCCCAGCATGGTTTCGACACACCACTCCAATTCTAGCTCTACCTGGATTGCCTTTTGCAGCTCCATCAGTATTGATTTTAATCCAACCTTCAGGGGGAGGTTTCCAATAATTTTTGTCCTGTCCCTCTTGCAGTTCAACGCATTCTTCCATAGCTCCAATGTCAATTTGAGCTTCCTACTCAACATGAACAACCACAGTTTTGATAACCTTGCTCCAAATGGTCTGCCAAACCCCGTCTAGAGCAGTAAAAGTTTCTCTAAAAATTTTGGTATTTCTTTCCAGCCATACTTGCCACCATATAAAGCTTAAACCAAGCTCCCAGCCAAAACAAAGAGCTTTATATTTGAATCTACCTTTTTTCCATTTTGCCTAGATATTCATCTGGTCCAGGTCACCACTTACTTGAATTTTAAAGTAAGCAAACCAACGCAACCAAATATGTCGGGTGAAAGGGCAACCAAACAACAAATGGTCAGCAGTTTCCTTGCTCTTGTAGCATAGTACACATTGAGAAGGGCCGATGATACCTTTTGATCTGAGATTATCAAAAGTGAGGATTCCATTGTGCATGCACTGCCAGGAAAAAAAGTTAACTTTTGACCAGCCTTTAGAGTGCCAAATTTTCCTCTAGTCCTTAACCTAAAAAGTATGAGGGGGGGGCTCTAGGAGAATGCTGTCATATTTGTCATTTACTATATAGATGCCAAGACTCCCAAAGCCCTAGGCTAATTCATCCTCCACGTCTCCCCCTGTAAGAAATATTTTTGTCAGAATTTTAGTCATGATGGGAATCAAATCCGGAGGGATTGAAATGGGCCACTCATCCAACTTCTTGAACTCGCTTAAACTTACACTCCCCAAGTGAGTATTTGTGAAATAACTTTCAATACGGATCCATCCCTTGGCTTCAATGGCGGCTTTTATTGGTAGTAATTCTAGAAATTCAGCAATGATGGGTGGGAACTGATCCCAAGAATCTATCCAAAAATGAGCCTTCTCCCCTCTTCCCACTTTCCAAAATAAGCGGTCTTTAACAACCTGAGACCCTAACTTGAGAGCTTGCCAAACTAGGGACCCAGTACCATCCAAGGGAATGTGAGCTACATTTATTGGGTTGGCCTGTCCGGTAGTTGCTAGTTAGGATTCTACTAAAGAGGGAGGTGGGTTGGGAGATCCATCTCCAAGACAGACTTTCCACCCAAAGCTTTATTATTCAGCTTAGATTTTCTCAAACCCAGACCTCCTTTAACATTGGGCTGGGTAACTTTGTCCCAGCCCACTAAGGCCCACTTTCTCTCTCCCTTTGCTTCTTCCCATAAAAAATTTCTAGCCATCTTGTCCAACTCTTTCCATATTGTAATCGGGGCAGCTAGGATAGAGAATTTGTAAATTGGCATGTCTTGAATGACTGACTGTAAGAATGTTAATCTGCCACCATTGGGAGAGAAGTCCTTGTGAATCCCAAGATTTCTAAAATTTTGTTCTGAAGCCTTTGCTCCAGATTAAAAAAACCACTTTGGATTTCTTGTCATTAATGACCTATTAAGTAGCCCTGAGATAGACATTAAGAGTATCCCTAATCATTCTTGCTTTCCTAAAACTGGCCACTCCCACCAAACCAGTGTCATCCATAAACTGTAGGTGCATTAAAACTTCGTCACCCACCCTGATACCCAATAATATACCTTGCTGTATTTTCCTCAAGAAAAGTCTGCCAAGACCTTCAGCCAAAATGAGAAAAAGATAAGGAGAACATGGATCCCCCTGGCGTAGTCCTCGAGTAGCTCCAAATGGTTGCGAATTAAGGCCCTTAATAAGCACAGAGTAAGTCGGGGTAGAGACACAACTCATGACCCACTCTATCCAGTCCTGAGAGAAACCAAAGACTGCCATCATTTTAGCCAGGAAACTCCATTCAACCCCGTCATAAGCCTTTGACATGTCTAGTTTTATGAACATCCCTTTATTACCAGAAGTGTGCATTGAATGGATTGCTTCCTGGGCCACAACCACCCCATCCAAAATCTGTTGTCCCTCAACAAAACCTCCTTGCTTAGAGGATACAATGTTGTGAAGAATAGGTTTTATGCGCTCAGCCATTACCTTTGTGATTATTTTGTACAACACATTACATAAGGCAATAGGCCTATAATCTAAAATATGAACCCCCTCCTCCCATTTTGGAATTAAGGTAATGAAAGTGTGGTTTATAGCTTTAAGCATTCTCTTATTTTCTTTGGACTCTTCAACAACAGCCATTACATCTTCCTCAAAGTAGTCCTAGAAAGCCTAAAAAAACTCAATTGGGAAGCCGTCTGGACCTGGAGTTTTACCAGTGCTCATTCCAAAGACCACAATTTTCAATTCATCTCTATCAATGGGTTTGAGGAGGGCCTGATTTTCATCCTCAAAAATAACAGCAGGTATGACAAAAATAACTTCATTTTGGGCCTCTACATATTGAACCACACTTTCCTCAAAAATCTTAGAAAAATAATCCATAGCATGGGAATGTATACCTGAAAGTGTATCAAAGGAATGACCATTCTCATCTTGAAGGGCCTCCATCTTATTCATCTGTATTCGAGCACAAGCAGTCCGATGAAAGAATTTTGTATTTCTATCCCCTTCTAATAACTAGGTGGTTCTTGCTCTCTGCTTCCAATAGGTATCCTCCTGGTTGTCAATGTCCTCAACCGTTGTATGCAAGGCATCATCCTCAACTTTGAGCTGGTCTGTAATTACTCTTCTTAACTATTTTTTGACCTCATCCCATTTGGCCACCAATGTAGCTCTTTGGGCCTGGAAGTCTATTTTATTAGCATGCCTCCAATACTTCAACTGAGTTTTGACATATTGTAGTTGTTTGTGGATTCTGAACATTGCTCTCCCATAAGCTAGGCGGCCTTCTTCCCACCACTATGGAATTTTCTCCCAAATTTATTCTTTCTAAAGCCAAAAATTCTCAAATCTGAAAGGATTGTGATGTTGCCCCATCCTAGTCTCGCCTTCCAACAAAATGGGACAGTGATCTGAAACTAGGCCTTCTAAAATCTAAAATTTATATTCCATTTTACAAATGCCTCCTCTAAAACCAGAAAATGATCTAGCTTAACCTTCCTGCTATGTGGCTCCCACATTTTATTAGTCCAAGTGTAGTTAATGCCAGGACATTTAATGTCCACTAAGTGCAAATCCTGGACTTGGGCAATCATGAAACGGTCCCCTAGGTCCAAAAATGGTGTTCCCCCTTCCTGATATCTAGAAGATAATTTAGCGTTAAAGTCCCTCGCTATAATCCAGTCTAGATCTTCCCTTGAGGTTCGCATGTTATGCACAGCCTTCCACTGCCGCCTCTAACCATCAAGGTTTTGAGACCCATAAAAGTTTGTGATTAGAACGTGTTCCACAGTGACATTATTCCTAAAAAGAGAAGTGAGAACACCCCTCTAGGAAAGATGTTCTATTGCAGACCATTCAAGAGAGTTCCATAGAGTAACAATCCCCCGTGAGGTACCTTGGGTAGCCACATCCATATGAACAACACCCCTCCAAATTTTGTTGGCTATTTTGGACATAAGATCTAATGACATCTTAGTCTCCTGTAAAAGAAAAAAATCAGTATTACGATTCTCTAAAAGTCTTCGAACAGTAGATTGATGGGTTCTGCTATTTAAACCCCTCACATTCCATGATTGTATAATCATTGGTTACCCTAGAAGCAATAAGAGTCTATTGTCCTCACCGATCCTCTCATGATCAATTTGTCTCCTTGGACTGCTAGTAACTCCTTATTGGATCTTCTACCTACTCCTTGAGAATTGTTGTTTTTTGATCTTTTTTCTACCTGGGTTATCCCTAAAGTTGGTCTTTCCCTGTTCTTCTCTGGTATTCCCATGATGACATCCTGAGATACTGTCTGCTCCTAGTTATGCACTACTAAAGCCCCTGAACACACTGGCTATGATACCTCACAGAGTTCAACTACCTGCTGTATGACGGGAGGAGATGAGAGAGGGAGTTGCCCGGGAATATTAGAAGTATCCTTATTACCCACCATGACCTCCATAAATTGTTCCTCTTCATCAACCAGTGAATTAAATATCTCATACCTATTGGTAGGTCTGAGATGGGATTGCTCATTTCCCTCTTTTTTCTTTGTCCATATTTTTCTTCTGGGTTGTTCAAAACCCTCTCTCCGAGCTTCCTGGCCCTAAACGGTGCTATTAGAATCTTTATTAAGTGTTGCCTTATCCTCTTTAGGTAGGTTTGGCATTCCTAAAGGGGCCTGCATTTAGCATTCATATTATTAGGGCAAAAACGTTCCAAATGTCCATGTTTATGACAAACCCTACATCTAAAGGGTAGGGCCTCATAGTCCAGTTGTTGAATCCAGGAGAGTCCTTCCAATTCAATTTTTATATCTACCAGCAAAGGCTGGATGAGATCCATCTCCACACATATTCTTACATACACCACCATGCTCCCTTCAATTGTGTCTCTAGCAACACCCAGATGTCTTCCAATAGAATTGCCAATCCTTGCCAACACCTACTCACTCTAGAATTCCATTGGAAGAGCATATATTCGGATCCATACTAGGACATCAGTAGGTTCAACTCGGGGATCGAATCCCACTCTGCATGGTTGAAAAAATAGCCCTGTCGGGCCATGATTTTTTTTCTTTGACTCGAAAGCCTTATTTCTATCAACCAAAGATGAAAAACTAACAATAAAATATTCATTGCTAATAAACCACAATGAATACTCATCGTGAGGCTCCCAGTTTTGGCGGATCCAAGAGTGCAAAAAATTTAGGGAAGGACGTATACCCATGAACTTGCAGATTAAATCATGATTAGCTCTGTAAATGACTGATTCTTCAACCATACTTGGCTTGATGACAATTTTTGGCCTGTGGCAAACATCCATTCACACAATGTGCTGTAGACCTATTCCCAACAACCATGAAGAGCATTTTATATGCCATTTTTTGAGCTTCGTTGTTCTTTGGAGGAGAATTTTCTTTAAACAAATCTGCGTATGAGCTGCTACTCCATGGAAAAGGAGCCGGAGAAGTCCCCATTGGACCCTCCTGGGGCATCGATCTAGCCTTCAGATCCACCATACCCCAAAGACATTTCTGTAATCCAGCTGATGCCCAAGATTTTTCGAGGTTCCAAAAACCCTAGTTTAGAGGAAAAAATTGCCAGAGCTCATTTTCCCGCCAATCAATTGCAAATCTAGTCCATATGTAAATATATAGTTATATGATAACTTTTTTAAGATTGCTTTAGGTTAGTGCAATGTGTTATTAATTTAAACTTTGAAAATTACCTATTATCAAAGCCAATAATTGTAATATTGTAGAAATATCTTGGACACAATTTTATTTGTTTTTAGAAGCTATGTAAATTAGGATTTTAAACTTAGAGAATAATTGAAAAAAAGTGGACTCTCCATTCTAAGACTTAGAAGGAAAATACTTTTAATAAACTTAAATATTTAATTGATACCATGGTGAGGAATGGTTAACATATTCCTCATGAAGGATACTAAAACATGGACACCCAATGATGTTGAGATGTGGGTAAGCATACAACATGACTCGAGAGAAACTATTTTTCTGATGGAATAGATAAAAATAAGTAGTCTAGTCAAAAATGGTAATGAGGAGCGGTATGGGATGCCACTTCTAGGTTGTTTCTCGAGAGTGCAATGATAAGTCCTTGTACCATTTGGCTAAAAAATATCGAGTATGAAAAATAAGCTCATTTTTTCATGATGTTTGCTATAGGACAAACCATCGTGAGTCATAATGGATAATGAGATCAAGTCCAAGGTTAGGGTATTGATATGGCTCTAGCTAGTTCCAGGAAAAAGGATAGACAACTAGACACTAGGCATATGTACACTAACCCCCTTGCATATTAAAATTGGAACAAGTTGATCGGTTAGATCAAGGTTCAATATGCTAAGGGATGGGGAGAGTATGCATCCACCCTTTAGGTATTATGGTCCCTAAAGGAAAATCTCTGTTGTGGGTTGAATCTCATGTTAGAACAAGAGGATGATAAATAAGACAAGTTGATTCCATAAAATGCCACCTTTCATAGAATTTAGCCAATATCATCCACTTTTGTGGCACTCTACAACACTCTTGATACCCAAAAGTGGTATGATATACTTGTACTGATTAAAATTTATGATAATGATTCATTGGGTAAAACAAATATGTTTTGAACATGAAATCACAATCATATTTTTCTATGAACATGAAAGCACAATCATATTTTATATTGAACATGAAATCACTTCTTAGGTTGAACCATAAACTAATTTTTTTTACCCTATTCCAAAAATTGTTTGGCTTGTTATTGTGGTACAACTAGGTGGGTGGAATTGGGTTGTTACATGTGGTATCAAAGAAGAATATATCCTTAAGTTGTAGGACTCTGAAGTATATTTAATTACTATTCTTGTTGTACAAGACTAAGGATTGAAATTTACTCATTTTATTTGCATTAGGTTTAAAAGCACAATGTTACGAGGTGGATCTTTGAGAAATCCCATGGTAATGGGGCAGGAAGAGACCACTATAAAACCTCCAAGAAGACCATGTACTAGAAAAAAAAAAAGGAAGGTCTGCAAAGGGAGAGAATATTGAAATAGTTGAATGAACTTCCTCCAATTGAGCTTAATAGGGAGGAAGGGAACTTGGTGAAAGTAGTACAACTATTACAAACTCTTATGAAGTAGCTAAAATAATAAATGGCCCAACAAAAAACTCGCATGACCTAAAAACAATAGTTGATAGTCCAATAATGTAAAGTTATAGAGGTCATAACCAGGGAAAATGTAGGTAGGATAGAGAAAGTATCTAATGAGCCTACAAAAATTAGCACTAAGAGGTCTAGAGTGAGAGAGGAAATGGTCAAGGACCTAAATAAGGTCATGATTCCCCATGTAATTTTGTTGTTTCTTTTGTTAGTAAAATATATTTGGGAAGTGGCTTCATGAGTTGGTGTCGCAGAGTGAAGCTCATGTATTGTATTGAAAACTGTATTTCTTTAATTAATTAAAGGGCTTATGTTTTTTTTAAATTCTCTCTTATAAAATGATGCATCTGGAATTTTAGGAACTAAGTGTTTAATGAAAAATAAACTATGTTTAGACTTTTTTACTCTTGGACATACCCGTTAAGAGAACAACCTTTATTTAGATAAAATATTTGTTGTCTATAAGCTGAGACCTTTTTGTGGATGTCGTCTACACTTGGATAATAAATTGATTAGTACATTGGTAGCATAAAGCAATCGAAAACTACTCTTTAATGAGAAATGTTAGTAATTATAGTTTCCAAATGTAAATAGTGCAGTGCCTTCAAAAGAAAACTTATGAGATTTACTATCGAACTTTACTCTAAGGAAAATAAAGATATTTAAAGTTATGTTTGCATAAGTAGATGGTGTTACTAAAACTCTTCATGTGAAATGGTAAAAAAATAGTTATTGTGAAAACATAACTATGCTCTTGAATGGTTTAGAACCCAATATAGAGTAGATAGCCTAATAGTAAGAGATTATTATGATGTTATTATATTAATATTTTTAAAAGCTATTGCCTTAATAATTAAATATATAAAGCCTTTGGGAATAAATTGTCAGTGAGGTTTTTCTCAAAAAAAATTAGAAGGTTTGAGCCAAAAAAATAGTATGAAAGGAACATCCAAGTATGTTGAGGTGTAGGAATGCACGTAGTGAGCTTGAGACAACCTATTTCTGATGGTATTAGTCAAAATGACTTGGTTAGGATGTAAATGATAAGGGTGGTATGGGACACCCTTTTTTAGGTTGGACTTGGATAATATGGTGATCGTTACATATCCATTGAGCTTAGCTAGATCAGCCACAGAGTTTGGTATAGGATAAATCACTATGAGTTGAAATGGGTATGAGTAATGAATTCCAAGGTTAGGGTATTGACATGGTGCTAACTACCTCCAAGAATAAGGGAGTCACTGATTAGTCACAAAGATATATATACACTAACATCTTCCATGCTTAGTAAAAACAAGTCGACTAGATTATCAGATGTTTGGTATGAAGAGAAAAGAGATGAAAGCATCCCCACTCTAAGTTTTATGAGCCTTAGAGGATAGCTCTTGCTATGAAATGAACCTCATGCTAGAAAATGTGGATGCTAAATGAAGATAACCTATTTTACAAAATCACTAATCAATGAGATAAGGTTAATCTCGTTCATTTAGGTGACTGGTTGCAGTAGTCTCAAACTCAAACATGGTGGATATGTCTGTGTTATGTATGATTTGATTTTCTTGGATGATTCAAAAAATAAATAAATAAAATTAGTTCTCCAACCCTTAGATTTGTTTTAGAAAGTTTAATTAAAAAAATTACTTTATATTCTTTCCTTATTTCTTTTTTGTCAACCAAATATGAAGATGGTTCTAGGTTGTTATAGGTTGTTTGATTTATGAGTCCATATCTACGTCATTCTTGTATATTCTTGAATTTTGGTATATCTTGTGTCATTTTGTTATGGTTCTTTGTTGTTGACTATGATTACCACTTTAAGAGGTAATCTTGGTCACTTGGCAATTTTGATTAGAAAATTGACAATTTTTTCATTCTTCAATATTACTTTCTTCCATTTACATGATTTATGTTGTATTTTTCTAGTTGCTTGTTTTTTTTCATCCTCTTTCACTAAAATTTATTATTGCTAACTTTGTTTGCAATTCAACATTATAGTGTCGCTATTACTAGTAAATGGACATCATGATGTCTTTAAGGTCTTCTCTCCTCTCTTCTATCAATACCTTGCTTCAAGTTCCATAGCTCAAATTACTTAATATAACCCATGCTATATTTCATATGGTATTGACTCAGAACATCAAGGCAACGTTTTTATTTTTTATATACTAAAAACATTAACAATATTAAAAAACCAATCCAATTCATTCATCCTAGCTGTCTTCCATTGTAGTGATGATTGTACTTGTTGATACATTGTACTTTATTGGATTATAAAATGTGTGTGCTTATATCATAACAATAGGTTCATGTGGATTATTTTACAATGACTCCTAGATTTGGGTGCATTGGAATGCATAATTTTCCTATCTATTTGCTTGTGCTTTATCTCCCTCTATATTGGTGGACATGTCTTGTTGACACAACACTCACCAAATATGATAGGGTGTAATTTATATTGAGAGATATATCATTTGTACATGTTTTTCTTGGTGGTCTACTCTTGGTTTACCCTAAAGTAGTTGGTGTACATGCTTGTTGACACATTATGTTTATTGGATACCTTATTGTGGCTTTTATTTTTAGTAGCAATGGTAAACATGCCTGATATCACATGCTCATTAAATACTATCTTGTAGATCCTTTTTGCTATTGCAATGACACATCATGTTGGTTGGATATTTCAATGCATTAGCCTATCCTATAGTGGTGAGTATGCTTATGGATACATCATTCTTCCCAGATATCATAAGATGTTTTAAGACTAAGGTATTGATCACCTTTATTATTTGTTTGTAGAATCACTTTGGTGAACCCCTACTGTAGTGATGAGTGTGCTTTTTGGCATATTATATTTATCAATACTATGTGTGGTTTCTTCTTCCACTTGTAGTTATGGATGTGTTTGTTGACACATCACACCCATTAGATACTATAATGTATTGTATATATATTAGAATAACATGCATGCTTATTGACACATCATATCTATTGAATATTGCATGGAGGTAGTTTGGACTAAGATGTAGATCACCAAAATATCTTGTTGATAGTATCATTTTAGTCCTCCTCTTTGCAATTTTTTATCACTTGTGTATACAATTTATTAACTTAAAATCCTCTACTTATTACTAGATTCTTAGAAGATAAAGGTATATTTTTGTTATTATATCCATGATTTTTCCATTGATTATCTTATGTTGATTAGTTTATGAGTTTATTTTAAATATTTTCCATGTACAAGTTAATCCATAATAATACCATGCACCATTTAGGAGAAGAAAAGTGATAGAGAAAATTCAGTATTAAATGTTAATACCTCTACCATTAATAAGGAAATACCTAAAAATGAGAAGGACAAGTTAAAATCTTCTATTGAAAAGAAAAGTTATGAGAGAATATTGAGGAATAGAATAACAAGACCTACTATTGACACAAGCAAGACAAAAAGAGGAAAACCCTCAAATTAACAAGTGAGAGATAGGAAAGCAAGAGAAAACATAGATAAAGGAACATAACCTAGGTTGAACTTCTCTTAACCAAACAATAAAATGATAATGGTAATTCATAGATAGGGCTAGTAGCCCCTAATGAGACATGATTACCATATCATGGAATATAAGGGGTGTTAACTCCCCCTCAAATAATGGGTGTGTCAAGGACCTCTATTTAAGTAATAAGATTTATATTCTTTGTATCTAGGAAACTAAAATGACAAAGGAAGAATGGTAAATAGAAAACCCAAATTAAGCCCTCAAATAGGTATGAGATCTTCAAGACACTAGTGAAGCAGGAAAGCAGTATGGAAAATATATGAATGGGATGCTATGGATCCTAAAGGAGCGGTAGGGGAATTCTAGCATGTTGGAATATTGTTAGAACCTCCTATGCAAACATTCATTAAACAAGACATTGAATAGCCTCATTAGTCACATGCTACTTTGTATATGTTCATTTCATCCTTATTGATGTCTATGGACCTAAAAATTAGTTAGGCAAATTAGAAGTATGGAGAAGGATTAAAGCCTTTATAAGAAGTGAATTCCAAGAAACCCAATTCATGATCATAGGAGATTGTACTGCCATAACCAAGATGGATGAAAAAATTGGAGGAATTAGGAAAATAACCCGAAGTATGAGAGATTTCTCAGCTTTATTCAAAATAATAATCTATCAGAGGTTGATTTTGAATATGAAAAATATACATGAACCAACAATAGGAGAGGCCATAATCTAATAGAAAAAAAATAGATAGATGCATACTCTCATATCATTGGATAGATGAAGGAAATTATTCTAAGATTAAACCTTGATAAGAATTGGTTAAGACCACTATCAATATAAGTTAAAATGGTTGTAATTGAATTAAAAAATATCATATTTTAAATATGAGCATATGCAGGAAGACCATTTAAAGGAATGATTATCATATCATTCCAAGATGCAAGAATCTCAAGTGTTAATAGAACACCACATTCAACCAAAAGAAGAATATAAAAGAAAATTGATAGCTTAAGCTTACAAATGGATATGCAAAACAATGAGAAAAAATATAATATATTATACATGAATAATGAACTTCCTCATGAGTACAATGAAGGTGCCTTGCTTATATAGGTAAGGATGATCAACCATAGTGGTAGGATCAAGCTAAGGATAAATATCCACCGTACAAAAGGAATAAGTGATATGATCCATAGATATGTAACCACTATGGGGAGAAAGAATATCATCCCTCAAAATATACCTAAAAATATCCCCATAACTCCTAGGAATAGTCAAACCTAAAAAATATCCCCATAATATCTAAGAAATAAATATGTAACATCTCATAATATCTAAGATAAATGAAATATCCACACATAAGTAGTTGGGGAAAATACATGGAATAACTAAATAAATGGAAAATAAATTACCTAGGTGAACATGAGCTAAGGTAAACAACCTGCTCTAACACCCCCCTCAAGTGAAGCTAGATGCAAAAAAATAAAGTGGCATATCCAAAGTATGAGTCCCGACAACAAGGTCTGATTAGGTACTCATGTATAATATGTATCCAGAAGCTCTTGAACCAAAAGATGGAAAGCCATGTGGATAAAACCATTCAGCTATAAATAGAGAAGGAGAAGTAGGAATGGAGCTAAGGAGTGCTCCCAACACCCCCTAGGATGACGAGCTACATGAAGAAGTCCTATGAATAATTAGATACCTCTACGATGAATAATGTATCTCCCACAAGGAAGAAAGTAGCCTTGAAGCATTTGTCGAATGTCTTCCCACTCCAAGTGAGTGTGAGAATATGGGAACAAAATATAGAATGATGATGTAGAATCCTTCAAACTGAGATAAAATGAAGAAGATATCACAAATAAATTATGAAATGAATCTTCAAGAATGTAGAAGCCCAAACCAACACCAAAATAGGGTATAATACATTCCCAATAAACATCCAAAAGATCAACATACACAAAACCATGAGTGTGCAAAATTGGAAGATAAATGTGAAGAGCATCCATCAAGGAAGAATCACCAATTTTCTACTGCATAAGTGATGATGAGCCCATGGAAGCAATGAGAGAAAGAATTGGAGGCTTAGAAGCCTCAAAAGAATCAACATGGTCTTCAAGATCTCCAAGTGAGAGTCCAACTAAAGATAAAATCTTTGTATCTAACTCTTGTAGGAGTACACCATCTAATATGAAATAAATATGAGAAGGAAATGCTAGAAAATGTGGCTCACTCAAATAAGGGCACACCAAAAAAGGGTCCACAAAGGAAGAAGTACATGGAGGAGATACAATATATACATCATCATAAAATAAATGAGTGAGCTCCTGATACATATTAATAAAATCACATGTGTGACTCTCAATGAAGAGATAGGCAACACCATCCAAAAATTCATTTGTATGTAAGGATGTAACATGCTATGAAATCTCTATTGTATATGTTGTAACATCAATATGATCATCCATAGAAAACAAGTGTGGAGATATATCCTGTAAAATATCTGAAGCAAGTGTTGTAGCATCAACCTCATCATCCAAAACATCATGAGATAGTGACTCCAAAAACAAATATGCAATGTCACAAATGATGTCCTCCATGCAAGAAATTGTAAGATAATGTGCCTTAGGTAAAAAAATTCTTTTCAAAATATGATAAGCAAGGTGGGGTGTGTTCTTGTGAACTCCAATAAATTTTGAAGCTTCCCACAAACTAAATAATAAAGCATGTTAGAGATCCTTAAATTTTTTATGAACCATGTTCTATAATCCTTATCCTTCACTATTGGTTTGGGTTTTGGATTTATTAACAAAGGATACAAACATTCACTTTTACATAATGAGCAAAGTACCTTAAACCATGCTTCAAAAGTTTTAGCATTTGCCTCTATGCTAAGTTTAAAAAAGAAGCTTCCAAGATGTCCTCAAAAGTAGAAGAGACCCCAAAAATTAAATGCCATTATAATGTGAGAGGTCTAGTGTGATGTCACAAGATGGTACAAAATACCACAAAATCACATCAATGCACAAATGAAGCTTCTAAACTTTGAAAAAATATCCAAAGGAATTCCCAAAAGAATCCCCTCCTTCAAACTAAGTGTCTCAATGAGAAATATTGACACAAGAGGATGCACCACAACAAATACAAATAACTCCTTAAGCACAATAATGTGTATGCTCAACCAATACTAATACCAAGTAAACTGATCATAAAATTCCAAACTAAGTGGAAAAACAACAAATTAAGGAATATGAGACATCATAACAATAGTCCATATACTGGTTCAAGTGCAAAAACCTTTTTCACAATGCAATATTAAGAGTGTAGTCATAAAATCATTATAAATGTCTAAATACATATATAAACAATATAAAATATTATAAACATATCAGAAACATGATTTTACAAGCCTAGAAAAATTTTTGCTGAGCAAATACCAATATTTCTCATGAAAGGACGAGTTTACTAAAAATAGTAAAATTGTTGTAACAGTCATAATACAACACCAAATGTTCTGAAATTTTATGGGAAGATCTATCATCTGATGTTACACATTTTGTAAACACCTCTATAAAAAATTAGGATCTTTGAAGAAGATATATGTAGATTACTAAAAAAGTGTAGGTTTTCATAAAATCATGATATCTTGAAGAATACTTATCCAAATGAGCTGAAATTTTGAGCACAACTCACATGAATACATCTATATACCTCAAAAAAAAATATGGAAAAATTATATTTCTATCGTGATATACATGCAAAATATAAAAACAGGTTGGGTTGGTAACCCTACTAAAAAAGGAAATGCTTAAGAAAAAAATGCTTAAGACAAATCCAAGGGAATGAGACTATTGCAGTATGAACATAAAAGTGTTTAGGAGGCTGATGATGATCTAAAATTGTAAGGAGATACAAAAATTGGCCAAAAAACTCCACCAAGGACCCAATAACAAAAAATGAAGCTTTTACACCAATCTTCAAACTTGTAAGAGAAACAACTGCACAACACTCATAAATGGATGACTGTAATACCTATTGCTCTGATACCATGAAAGGAATAATAATTAGATCATTCCAAGATATAAGAATCTCAAGTATTAACAGAACACCACATTCAACCAAAACAAGAATCTAAAAGAAAATTGATAGCATAAGCTTACAAATGGATATGCAAAACAATGAGCAACAATATCATATATTATACATGAATAATAAACTTCCTCATGAGTACAATGAATGTACCTTGCTTATATAGAAAAGGATGAACAACCATAGTGGTAGAATCAAGCTAAGAATAAATATCCACTGTACAAAAGGAATAAGTGATATGGTCCATAAATCTGTAACTGCTATGGGAAGAAATAATCTCAACCCTCCAAATATACCTAAAAGTATCCCCATAACTCCTAAGAATAGTCAAACCTAAAAATATCCCCATAATATCTAAGAAATAAACATGAAATATCTCATAATATCTAAATAAGATAAATGAAATATCCACACATAAGTGGGTAGGGAAAATACATGGAATAACTATATAAAAGGAAAACTGAACATGAGCTAAGGTAAACAACCTACTCTAACAACCATCCTCAATTTATTGATATGATAGCACAAACAATGAATTCTTCAAGAAATGGTGGGTTGTATACACTTTCAAAACAAATCAATTAAATTTAGATTAAAATAATGGAACAATAACACTTTTGAAAATATTTATGAGAAGAAAGAACTAAAAAAGAAACTCTCAAAATTCAAAAAGATGAGGATAAAATCCAAGCTCAGAGGAAATGAAGTTGCTTAGTGAATATCATAATGTTTTGAGTAAGGAAGAGAAATTTTGAATATCAAAATCAATATAGACTTGGTGAAAAGGAAATAAAAACAAAGTTTTTTTATAGGATGGAAATAATATAGAGATCAACATCTAGAATTAGTAGAATTAAATCAATAGAAGGTGTTTGGATCAAAGAACAGAATGAAATAATAAAAAAGGTAAGGTTTTTTACAAAAATATTTGAGGATTGGATAATTTTTAAGTTTTTAATGATAAACTACTACAAGAAGTACCTTCAATTATAATAGATGAAGACAATAGGAAACTAATGGATCATAATACTTTAGAAGTTCATTTAGCTCTTTTATCTTTTGATAAGGATAAATCCCTAGGTCTAAATAAGCTCTCTTTAACATTCTATCAACATAATTAGGATATGGTAAAGGATTATTTTTTTGTGGTAGTGGAACAGTCTAGGGTTAAACAATACATATCTTATAAAATAAATGCAATATATCTTACCTTGATTCCAAAAAAGAATGATGCAAAATTGTTTGATTTATATAGGTCCATAAGCCTTTGTAATATGGCATATATGATGATATCCAAAGTGATGGAAAATTTATTAAGACCATTATTAGAAAAAAACATTTCAGAAGAGCAAGGAGGATTTGTGAAAGGGATATGTACTTTGAATGGTATCATAGCAGCTCATGAAGTTATGCACTCAGTAGCTTCAAGAAAAGATGGCAATGATATTAAAACTTGATATGAGTAAAGCCTATAATAGGGTTAAATGAGATTTTATTTTTGCAATATTAGAAAAGTTTAGATTTAGG
The DNA here is from genome assembly GCA_028583015.1 of Wollemia nobilis. Classification (NCBI taxonomy): domain Eukaryota; kingdom Viridiplantae; phylum Streptophyta; class Pinopsida; order Araucariales; family Araucariaceae; genus Wollemia; species Wollemia nobilis. The sequence goes on from JAQPPZ010008230.1 coordinate 113,288, forward strand.
AAGAAATGGGTTAGATGTATTAAATCTTGTATTTTTGTAGTATCATATTTAGTGCTAGTTAATGGGTTAGTAACGGAATCATTTAAAACCAAGATATTCCTTAGATAGGGAGATCATTTATCATCATATCTATTCATTAATATAGTAGAGGTTTTGGGTAGGGATTTTAATAAGGCCAATAAAAATGGGCTAATAAGTGGACTTAATGCTAGTAATAAAATTTACATCACCCATCAACAATTTGTAGATGATGGAACCCTTTTTGGGAGGGCATAGATAAATGAGGCTAGAGCTTCGAATAACTTATTAAAGAAATATAAAAGTGTAGACACCCAAAATGTGTTATGTTGAGGAGGCTACTCATATGGACACCTCTTTAGACCATGTGAATGATCTTGGACCTTTCCAAGATCCAACAGTGGTTTTAACTACTCAATTAGGGCAATTTAGTCCTATGCAGCCATAGTTGCTGACATCATCAATGATAGTGATCACCATCATAGATGATTAAAGCAACGATGAGTAGCTACACCTATCAATAGTGACCATAACCATAATAACACCTGTTGATAGCGATTGAGCCTATAACAAACTTGGGCTCCTCAAGTCGAGTAAAATCAATTGCATCCAACAAATTTGCAATAGTTTTGGCAAATTAAAGCTTCTAGAAGTTTTACCTCAACAACCCTAGACCAACCAAATCTTGTTCTTGTATTCCTAGGAAAGCTAGAAAAAGGAATTTGGAAGTTTACTTAAGGCCCCAAAATTACAAGCAAATCCTGGAAGAATTCATATGTGATAGCCATAGTGAAGAACTACTAAATTAAGGAGAGAATCACTATCCCTTGAGGAGTAGCAAAGCTCTACCGAATTGCATAATGACACCTACATTTCCACCAATGGATACTGCCATATATTGAGGATCAACATCCTACTATTTAAGCATTCAATTAACCATGAAGTTGATCTAATTTATGCTCTAAGTTGTTTTGTAAGAACGCACCAAGAACTTAAATCCACACAACATTGGAATTGATTAACACGAGGCCTAGAACACAGAGATTCCAATACCTATCCCATGGCCATTACTTTTAATAGTAGCTCACAGGAACCATCATCAATATCGATAGAGGATAATAGAGCTAAATTTTCTAAGCATCAGTGGCTACGGTATAATGTCTCTTTTTCTTTGTTTTTAGTTTTAGATCAAATTTACAACATTTCAATTTGATTCCTAACCTATATTAGAAGCTTTATTTTTAATATTTATGCATATTTATGCTTTTATTTCAATATTTTCATGCATCTTGTTATTTAGTTATGCATTTCCTTCATATTTTGTAAACATCATGAAATGGCCTCATCTTGAAATGTCTTACTCTTGCTATTGATATTTTGGTAAGTTCCCTTGTGTGCAGATCACAAGTATTATTAGGAGCATATCACCTTCAAGATCATCTTCATTAGTATTTTGAAGTGAAGGCCACTGGAATAATCCCTCCTATTATTAGTTTTGAGGATCCTAAAGATCTATTGAAGACACTTACCATATGAATTATTGATTGTAATATGTATTACAATGGTTAATCCCTCGGAGGGATATTTTGTGACCTTGATGTAAAGAATGATTTCCAAATATGAATAAATATAGACACCATTTATTTTATTTATTTCTCTTTTCATTGATTACATGATATATCTTGTTCATTTGATTACATATTGCTTTAGGTTTTATATTTTTAGCTATATTTTAGTGATGATCACATACAAGACTTTCCCAATTTTGGTTGCTAATGCATTTTTCTTTGTGTTTTTCATTGTAGGTACAATCGAAGCAACAACAACTAACATTCACTACCACTATGAGCAATAGCAGCTAACACCAATGCCACTCAGATCAATTACTGTGTTAAAAATACACAGATCATATTGTAGCAACATATTCGAACTTAGGCTACCCTTGTAAGTGGCACTAAACCTGTTTTTCTACTATATTTTCTGGAAATAATTTAGTATAGCATATAATTAGGAAACATAGAGAAATATTTAAAGATAATTTTTTAAGTTTCTCTAGGTTTTCTGCTAGCCATTTCTAGGAACATCAACATGTGTTGTTATCCACCCTAGAAGCCAATGGCTATGAATTCTAACTGCTCCTGTGTATAGTGGCCATGACTGTGCACCACTGTTCACAGAGGTGGATACTTTTAGAACTATGTGTAGGTTTGCATGCTTGTAGCCTGCTCAAAGGTTGTGTCATTTTAGTTTACATATGCATTTTTTTAATTTGAAACATCATTTATATGGCGGGAAAAAGAAGCAAACAGAGAAAAAGAAAAGAAAAAGGAAAAGAGAAAGAGAAAAAGAAAAAAAGAGAAGAACGAAGGGAAGAGAAAAGAGAAAGAAAGGGAAAAAAAAAGAAAAAGAATGGAAAAAAAAGAAGGAGAAAAAAACATGAAGAGAGAAAAGAGGGAAAAGACGCGGAAAGGAAGGGAAAAAGAAGGGAAGAGAGGAGGAAAAAAAGAAGGGAAGAAAAAGAAAAAAGAGAAAAAAGAAAAGAAAAGAGAGAGAAAAAAATAAAAAAGAGAGAAAAAGAGGACTAAAGGAGAGAAGAGAAGGAAGAAAGAAAAGAAGAAAAAAAACAAAAGGAGAAGAAGAGAAGAAAGAACAACAAAAGCAAAAGAAGAGAAGGATGAGACAAAGAGAAAGAAGAGAAAGAAAGAAAGATGAAGAAGAGGCGAAGGGGAAGCGATATGGCAAGAAAGAGAAAGGGAGAAAGAGACCGAAGGGGAAGCAAAGAGAAGGGAGAGGCAGAAAAAAAGAAGGAAAGAAAAGGAAACAGAAGGAGGAGAAACGAAAAGAGGCAAAAAGGGAAAGAGGAAAGAAAAGAAAAAGAGGGAGAGAGGGGGAAAGATGAGGGAAGGGAGGGAGAGAGGAAGGGAGAGAGGAAGGGAAGGGGAAGAGCAGAAAAGGGAGGAGAAGAGAAAGGAAAGGTGAAAACAGGGGGAGCACGAGAAGCGAGGGGAGAGAGGAAAGGGGAAGAGAGAAGGAGAAAAGAGAGGGAAGGAAGGAAGGAGGGAAGAGGAAGGGAAGAAAAGAAAGCAAAGGATCTAATAAGAGATAAAGAGAAGTGGTGGCACGGGGAGCGAAGGGGGCCCAGGGGAAAACAAGGGGGGCTCAGGAGATAAATAAGGTGGGCTGTGGGAGAAAAAGGGTGGGCTCCATGGGAAAGATATAAAGGGGTTGAAAAGGAGGATGGTAGTAAGAAGAGGAGACAAAGGTGAACATAAACGGGGATGTTGGATGTAGGAAGGAAGAAGAGTAAAGAGAAAAACCCCAAAAGAAAAGGAGAGCTCGAAAAGGGAAGATAGAGAAGGGAGGAGACAAAAGGAAGGGGGAGACAGAAAGGGAGGGGAAGAGAAGGAGAAGGGAGGATGCAAAGAGGAAAAGAAGTAAGAAAAGAAGAAGGGAGAGGGGTAAAGAAAAAAAGAAGCAAGAAAAAGAAGAAGGAAGACAGAGAAAGGGATGAGAGAAGGAAGGGAAAAGAAGGATTAAAAAAAGAGAAGAGAAAAGGAGAAAACAGGAAAGAGAAAGAAGAAAAAGGGAGAGAGAGAAGAAAAAAGAAGAGGAAAACAAAGAAAGGAGAGTGCAGAAAAGATAAGCAAAAGAGTAGGAAAGGGGGGAAGAAGAAAACATCAAGAGAGAAGAAGAAGATGAAGGATGAAGAAGAAAGGAGACAAAAGGAAGAAAAAAAGGATAAAGAAACAACACAAAAAAGAGGAAACTAATAAAAAATGGAGTAGATGAAAGAGGAAGAAGGAGAAAAAAAAAGAGAGGAGAAAATCAATGAGGACAAGAAAGTAAGAAGCATGGGAAGCAAGGGTCAAGCACGTATCTAAATAGGAAAAAAGAGAAAGAGAAAGAAACAAAACTTGTGTTGTGTGATGCTCTCTTGTGATACTTGATTTATCTAGTTTTAAGATTTCATTATTTTTAAATGTAATTAATTTAAAAACTACATACCCCCCCTCAAACTAACATTATTTTTAATATAAAATGTAATTTCATGCATATAGGTGAAATATCATGGCATGTTGTTTGATACATTGTACTTTTACTTAAAGTAAAACGAACAACACATACTCCACATCTCAAGATTAAATATCAGTTGCTTTGGGCTCTCACATCCAAAAAATTGATCAAGACCAATGGTGGATGTCATTACCACTTGGTTGGTTTGTTTATTAAGAGTTTTTCATTACCCATCCATGGCCAATGCTGACCCAAGATCCATTGAAGCCTAGGAAAATAGCACGTACTCTTCTTCAGAAGGTATATCATTGCTCCCAATGGATTGGATGAGGATCGATAAAATTTATTTCCCCCTATCGATTATGGGTTTCATCTCCATAGTATGATGGGATTCATGATCTAGATGTTAGAACCGGATACGTGTGTGTAGGCCTATAGGTGAAATCCTTAAGAAAATCAAGAGTATCATCAAAAATTCTCAAACACGATAAGAGCAAGGTCTAATTTTTAACACATCATAATACACAAGACAAGTTTTTAGGACACACAAATAATATTTAAAAGAGATAAACATTTTTATAATTTGTTTTTTCCTAAAACACATATGAGATAATTTCAAAATAAATGGTAACTACATGGAGTCATGCTTAGTATACAACTAAGGTGGTGATCAATGCACCAGAGAGTCTAGATCACCCTAGAGGCAACACACCTACCCAAAATATACATGAATGATGTTTGGGTAGTCTCAGAGGAGATGGAACTACTCACGAGGGATCTCATCAAGAAACCCCACCTAGGAGAACTAATACTAGATCTTCTTGTGATCAAGATAAGGGTATTTCTAGACCTACCTCATGTCATCACACTAAGAGATAAAATCTACCCAATAATAAGTGAGGTAGAAGTATTGTGTCCATCCGCATACCCATAGTAGTGCCAAATCCTTCTGAGCATGAAGGATGTCATCTGTCACACCGTAGTATTTGTGAAAGAGCTACGCCTCTTAACCAACCATGGAAAACCCATCAACTTGATTTCTTAGATTAAGGTGCTAGAATTTCAAACCATAGGGATTCTTCTGTCACCCATTATCTTTCAAAGAGTGTGTATAGTGAATATATAGTGCAACATACCTATGCCCAAGGTGAGTGCTCCAAGCACCCATGTGATCCAACTGGCCCATCCACTCATGATGGTACTAAACATAGGGTGGAGCATAATATCAATGCAAATTTGATAAATTGAGGGAAGAGGGTTGCCAACCTTGTTGTGCATTTTGAGACAAATAAAACCCCTCACACAGAGTTACAGAGCTATAGACCCTACATAGTGTACCAATCAGATCAATTACCTAGGTCTCACATGGTTCAAATAGAATAACTACTCCAATATCAATTAGAGGATCTATACAATTAGCATAAGAACCTTGAGCGAGAACATATGAAGTGACAAAGGCTACATCACCAACATTTGTACGAGCACCATCTCAGAGAACAATGAGTTCTTGATCAAGAGGAACAAGATGAGTGATCAAACAGATTAGTTCAATCAAAAATACCCCCACCTAATGAATATAGGCAACGGTATGATATGATATGTATTATATCTCATCACAATATGCCTACTAGGTAACCTAACACTCATCCTTACCAAACTTCACAACATTTTTCTAGGCAACAATAGCATCAAGAACCAAATCTTCCAGAGCATAACCAATATGAGGAGTTAGAGCATGATGATGAGGATCAGTTGTATCCTGAACCATATTATGTGGACTTGTTCGATAACTAAAATCAACCAAATCATTCCCATAGAAATATAACACTACTTGCTCCTTGAATATCTCTTTGGGGGGATGAAATCATTTCATATCAAGCATATAAATTTCTCATCGAGTAGATCAAATCTCTCAAAAAACAAGATACGGCTTATCATAAGAACACTTTGAGAAAAATCCATAACCAACCCTATTGCTCATCATTACCAAGTCTAGCATATCCTAAATATTTTGAAATACCTAAACTAAATAGGTTTAAGGGATATGAGGATGCATAGGAACACATGACAAGATTTATGAACCTATGCTTCCAATTACAAAATAATGATGTCTTGTTGTTTTGAATATTTGTGATAACACTCTTAGGTTTTGTTGTTGAGTGGTACAACCAACTCCCGAGGTATAGTATCACTAGCTTTGAATAGCTAGCAAATTATTTCTTGGAATGCTTCTCCTTTGGTGTCAAGAAGAAAACAAACCTATATGACTTATCTAATTTATGATAATATGATGATGAGATATTGATGGACTATGGAAACAGATGGTAGAAACTCATGGGAAAACATCCATTTGCCATCCCCACAACTAAACTCACTTGGATGTTTACCAAAAGTTGTGTTAAACACATATTATTGCTACTTTATCTACAACAATACACAACATTCGAGGATGCTTTAGTGCAAGCCAAAGTTATTGAAGACATAAAGATCCAAGAAGGAGATTTAAAAATCCATACAAAAAATAATGGAATAATAAGAATACACATAATCAACCATATCAGGGCAAACCTATACCTGCAAATCAAGTCATGTTGAATATTCCAAAAGTATAAATAAGCCAAAAACCATCGAACCATCAAACTCAACCTCCCCTAGTACACTACAAATAGTGCAATAAAAATCAAGCACAAAAATAATAGCGTCGAACACCTCGCAACTACATGCCATTACTTGAATATTTGGCATCTCTTTTCAACCACCTATGTGAGGCTAAGGCTCTAATATTGCCTAAGATATGCACCCTAAATCCTAATCACCCGAAACCTAAGGGTTACAATGAATATTTATATTACGTATATCATTACCAAAACTACCATGATATCCAGGATTGCATCTCATTCAAAAATGTGGTGTAGAATATGTTAGACAAAAATGATTTGCAAATAGATAGCCCCTTGGTTTTTGATAATCAACATATTAACATATTCAAATATCCTCTACCTAAGAATGAGGTCCAAAATGATCAAATTGAGCATTTGAATGAGGTGCACATATCCCCACTCAATGAGGGCTTTATCAACATGATAAATAGTACAAAAAGGAGCAAGAAATGCCTCGATCAATCTACATCACTAAAAATTACAATTATATTTGAGCATGTGTCATAGTACTTACAATCATTGAATTTAGTTCAATCATATAAGGATCCTATGATCATATTTTGAAGGTAAGATATTAGCAAATCCCTACTAACAAACTTGATCCACCACTGCATATCATAGCAAGCATCAATCATTCTATACAAGTAGGTTTTGATTGACATCGGGTCATCCATTAACATCATCACTATCATGGATTTGAAACATCTGAATCTTCCACCTTTGCACATTATAAACTCAACATTCATATTAAGATCCTTTAATGATTCCACTTCCCCTAAAGTCGGTACAATAGTCCTACCTATCCAAGTTGGGATAAAGACCATACCTACATTGTATCACATCTTAGAAGGTGAGAGGCAATATAATATATTATTAGTAAAAACTTGGATGAGGGACATGGAATGTGTGCCATCCATAGTGCATCAATGCCTTAAATTCATGCACCAATATTAAGTGTACATGGTTCACGATGATACTAACCATTTCAAGTACTACAAAAATATCAATGAGCCACATGAAAATCTTGCACCATGCAAGCCCCAAAACATTCATTTGAATGAAATCATAAAACATTCAACTAAATCTTGCATCAAGCCATTGCTACCTATTCCCATCAGCAAAAATCATGATATTATCTTACCTGATGAAGAGAGGAAATAATTAGTTGACATAGCAAAACCAGAACCACCTCATCAAGTTGATGACCCACCCACAACTTGTCTAAGAGCCAAAATACCTTCTCATGTGTTTGTGGGAATGGTCAATATCAAAACAGAGAGCCAAATTTCTCTAAAGCAATCATAACAATGGATAGTGTCATCAAAAATTGTTGCCACATCAAAAGTTTCATCGCCTCTAAAATTAGTTACGCCTAAATAATTTCTCATAGTGCCTTAAAAAGAGCAAGAAAGGGTGTTTCCCCCATGTCAAACTGGGGGTACTCGAGCTATCACATATAAACACTACAAACTAAAACAAAAATATGAATTGAGTAACAAACATGAGCATTGGATGTAACTATCAAAGTGGATCATCAAGAACCATCCACATTGTCTTAAATGAAGGATATTGGTGATTTGCATTTACCTAAGGATTATTTGGTACCCACTCTTTTACCTCCTTCAGTTGATGATAGTAATCCAAACCCATCATTGGTGATGCACATAAAATCCTTGTTAGTCTTGTAATTCATTATAAATTATCTAGATAGGATGGAGTACCAAATGGATTAGCAAAATGATTCATTACAATCAATCATGTACTAGCTCAAGAGCTTACATCTACAAAATAAACCTGCATTCAAGGTCAAACCACCTTCTATGCAACCATAGGAAACACCTCAACTAGGCCAATAACAGAGACACCCATGTCGACCACCTCACATCTATACACCATTTCCTGAACTTATAATATCAATTTTCAATCGATTATGAGATGCAAAAATTATCACTCTACTGGAAATCCACATCCTAGATCCAAATTGCATGAAGCTTCAAGGATTTAGAGAAGATTTACATTGTCTCTACCATCTCCAAGATGGTCATAATACCCAATCATGTTATGGCCTCAAGAATAAAATACAAAACATGCTTGATAAAAGTCAACTCCAAATTGATATCCTTCTCAATACCAAAAGCCAACAAATAAGCATAGTTGGTGATCAATCCCTTGCACCATAAAAGCAAGAAGAGTCACCTAAGAAAACAATTGATATACCTCTGACTCAACTCTTTCATAAAACTCAGCCAATGCATGTTGCTCACTCAAAACACCAGCAACATATTTGGACTCCATAAAATGAGTCCATGTCAACTCTTTTTAAGAAGCTGCAAGAAGCTAAGGCTATCATTTTATCTAACATAAATACTTTAGACCCAAATAGAGCTAAACCTAAGGGTTATAGGGAGGATTAATTCTGCCTTTATCATCGGATAAAGGGCCATGAACTTCACGTTATGGATTTAAAAATGTGGTTCAAGACCTTATTGACAGTGAGGCTTTAGCCATAGACGGTTCACCCATAGCATCTCAACCTACCACAATGTAGGTCACATTATCCCATTTATGACCCCTAGGCTAGTTGCATCATCGTAAGCCTAGCAATCCACCTCATCGAGTAGTCACATTTTCAATGACTACTGCAGCCCTATTTCAAAATCTATACAAGAAAAATATAATCACATTATGAAAATTCAAATAAATAACACCTCAACCTAGGTCACATGATGAAATCATCTTTTGTATCTACCAACATATAAATGGGCATGACATCTATGACTACCATTCATTCAAGAATGTGGTTGAATAACTGGTAGAATGGAATGAGCTCTGCATAGACGATTCACTCATTTACCCCATCAGAACACTAGCATTTCATAGAGATACGTGCCCCAATAGGGAGATTTGATTTTCGTTTCTCTTCCTAAGCGGACCAATTACATTGCAGTGAATGACATGCACAATGGAGGTCTTCAAGGTAGCAGACCTTCCCCACCATCCACATCACGATCAATGAAGCAAAGTTAGGATTCTAAAGGTATCTTACCTTCCTCTCTTTCATTGAGTGGCACATACACCGAGGGTACCTAAGGTATCACACCTTCCCCATAATAATCAAAAATCTAAAAAAAATAAAAAATATTAAAATCCAAAAACAATTCAAAACATCAAAAGCATAAAAATATTTGCATTTTATATTTTTCATATGCATTCAGTTAATTGCATTGCATTAGGCATTTCATCCATTGTATTTACATTCGAATAGGTTGTATTTACAATCTTATCATTTAGCAATAGCAAATTGTCATGAGATATATCATGACATGATATTCTAAACATACAAAGATGCTCTATGGGATATTTGGTTCCTTTATATATAGGGATAATAGGCATAGGAAAATTCTTAGGATAAGGTTGGGCAACCACTATGGGATCCAAAGGTTGACTACACATCTCTCGATAGTTATTTGAGGGATGGTAGAGGTCTATCCGGTCCATGCAGTAAACTAATTGTTTCACTATGGTTTCAAGATTACTGGATTGTCCACCATACTGATTCGGTTGCATTATGGTATTGGTTCTTTGAGTGTATGAAGGGGTGACATAAGGATTCGATGCCAAATTACTATTATGCAAAGCATTACTAGGAAGGGTGTTATGAAGTGGATGTGGGACAGTGTTTTGTTGAACCTTTTGATGTTGATAGTTGGTATTTGGTTTCGGTTTAAGTTTCTATTGTTTTGAAATTTGTTGATTAATATCTTGAGAGAATAAAGTGGTAAATGATGGTCTCTGAGGTGGAGGATTGTTCTTTGGTTTATTGACAGGCACTTTAGAATGTTGGGTTGTCTGATGTTGTTGCATGTTTTGAATCAGGGATGCCATATTTACATTTGATGGTCCTTCTTGGTCACTTTCTTGATCTATGAATGAAAGAGGGTTTGTATGCATTTGAAATGCATTTTCTAAAGTGGCATGTGTTTCACTAATTCCAAATTTATCTACTAATACTGCTAGGTTGAAATCCTCAATGTTGGTTTTTACAAATTTTAGAAGGTGTTCCATATATTTAAAGTTAACAGTTTCTTCTGGAGTCACCTTAGGTGATCCAGTTTCATCTTCTCTATTGATTTCTTCTTGTTCATATTCTTCAACAAGACTCCCATCATGGTGGTCATGAGCACCTTCCTCTTGATCTTGTTCTTCAAGAGGGGGATTTTGAGTAGGTGGTGGTTCCACCTACTCATCATCTATTTGTTTACCACTCCTTAGTTTAGGCATTGTGGTAGATTTGAATTTTTGCAAATATATATGTTTTTATATATATATATATATATATATATATATATATAAATATAAAAAAACGGTGGAATTTAAGGAGGTATATATTTTATATATATACCTAATTAATATAATGTATATATGTATGTTTTTTTTTAGATTTTTATAGTTTTAATTTGCATATTTTAAAGGAAAACAAGAAATACAAAATATTATAATATAAGTATTATAAATATTATAACCTAGCTCTCTAGAAACAACTTATAAATATCATTGATGGGTTCAAGTTCATCAGGTGTCATGTAATGCTCTTCTTAAAATTGAAAGTTGTCTTTCAGAAATTGGATAAAATGTGCTACAGTGATATGATTAACTTCAGAATTAGACACATAAAAATAAAGTTCATGATAATATTCTCGATATAAGACTGCCCTAGGAACTATGTTGAATCTTCTTCTATCAGTCAAGACAACCTCTTGGTCTACTATACGAGATAGAAATTTATGTACTACCACAAAATTTTAAAGATAATCTTCAAAGGTGTATATGTCAGAGGAAATTATTGCTCGTTTATCTGCTAGCCATCTATGGCAAGCTCTCTGAAGTTCATGATAGAAGGATAAGTTATCGAAATCTAGGATTCTGTCTAAATCAAACCTCTTGATTTATCTAATTTCGGGTGCTCTCGACTCAATAATAGTTTACCTTCTATCCAATTCGTCCCAATGTTCTTGATATCTAAATCTAGGACCTCTAACTAGAGTAGAAATTTATATGGTTGCTAGTTGAACACAAACACTAATCAAAACACCACATCTTCTATTGTAATCTACCATCTAATGGATTGATAAGTCAAATGATCTAAAATTTTAAGTTCTCTATATATATTTTTTTGTTTTCAAAATATTTTTAATGTGTTTCACGTCGGGTTCACCAAATAATGTAGGTCTAAAATTTTTGCACCCTTACCTTTAGGCAGATGGATCCGTGCTCGAAAGGGGGATGGGAAAAGGATAGGTCTACACCTCGGATGGAGAGACACTTTGAATTGTGCCCTCTTTGGTGATTTTTCGATGGATGGTGGGTTCACTAGGAAGAATTTTGGGGCAGCTTTCGTGCATAGGCTAGGAATGAATTGGATGTATTTATTTTATTTTAAAAACACTTCAAATACCTAGGTTGGCTAGAATGAAGCTAAACTATTCTATATGCAAATTGTGATTTATATGCAGACAAAAAATATAAATAAACTCTAAATGCAATGCTTGAAAGGAAAAGGAAATATCTTACCCGATTTCAGATGTCTGATGAAGGTTCAGCTTTTTGAAGCATTCCAGATCGTCTCTAATTCTGCAAATTCATCTACAATTGGATAGAATCGCCTGCAATTTTGTAGGTTTGTTTGTAATTGCACAAATTCATCCAAAATCGAATGAAATCATCTAAAATCAGACGAAGTCACCTGATCGATTTCATCAAAAACCTGCAACATAACATATAGATACCAAAACAAGGGAAAATACAGTGCAAAATACTATTTAAAAGGATAAAACATTAACTGAATGCTTAATTGATCCTAGAAAATATGATAAAATATGAAATAATGAAATGCCCTTATGTTTTAAGTGGAATTGATCCTAAATACAAAATATCATTAAGAATGAGGTGAACACTAGATGCAATATAGAATAAATATCTAAACTAATGTAAATTGATTAATTGAATCACTAGGAAATGCAAAATTCAGATCTTGATTGCCCCCAAGAGGAGTACAGTCAAGATCGCCTGAAATGGTACTAGATCATCTCCAATAGAGACGAGATCATCTCTAATTTGAATAGGATTGCCTACGACGATCCAAGCTTCCTCTGACTGATGTAAAATGAAATATTTCAAATGTATCTAGAAAACTTATGTGAATAATCAAATTTCAAGATGTTCTAATAGGGTATGGAGCTTGGGTTGCAGGAAATCGATCAGCTAGGGTGGGTTTAATGGAAATCAAGGTTTAAATAGGATTGAGGGGGGATTTAGGAGGTTGGGAGTCATCCCAATCTAGGAGATCTCTAGCGGAATATCCTCCAACGGTGCAGAAACACTTCTGCTAAGTTGGGAACGGGAGTTGGAATTGTTTCCAATTATGAAAATTTAGTTTTTGAATGAAATCATCTGGACGTTCGGTTCCAGATGATCTCATCCAATTAGGGATGATATCGTCAAATCGATGACGATATCGTCCAACTACCATAACTGCCTCTATATTTCATGCAAAAAATGAGGCAGGTGGTTAAAAGGTGGTTTTACGATTGATTTTCAAATTATTACCTTAGGGTAAATTAAATTGTGTCAATTTTAGGGTGTTACAGATATTTTTAGACTTTATAAACCCACTTTTGCAATATAAAATATTGTAATGAAAATTACACATATTTTATTTGGGTTTTCACCATGGCACTTCTAACCATTATAATATTTCACCTTTGATAAAGTACCTTTTAATATTTATTTATAAAATTTAAATTCATCCTAAATTTAAATAATTTATAAAATAAATTTATAAAATAAATATTATCACTCCTTTTTAACTTTTGTCTTTTGCACTGTTTTACTCGAACTTCTGCCTTCTTGATAAATATCAAATGACCATATTTGTTGCCTTTATTTCCTTCTAAAATATTTGGTACTAATGATGATTCCATCTGGTGGCAATAATGGTGACATCAATGACAGCTTTGACTTAGGGACTCAAAATGTCCAACAATATCCCCCTTTGTCATTGATGTCAACCCATATCCTTTTACTAAAACCTGACCTTTATTTTTCTTCTACTCCCCCTGGGACATTGCTCTCCCTGGCTCAATGATCTCTCAAATATCAAATTTCTCCCCCATATCAATTCTCTCCCCAATATACACAAATCTCTCCCCCTTTGACATCAATGGCAAAGGGTCACCTTTGGGGCTTGGGGCTAAGAATGAGCCTCTTAGCTTAGCCCCTCCCCCATCTCCACATGAGGTGGTTAATTTTGGGGTGGGAGTATTTATACTCCCCGAAAGCACTATTCTTTACCTTTATATTTATCTCTTATTTTCTGAGCTTTATGAATCCTTTGACTGTTTCTTTCCAAGTCATCATCCCTGTTCTTGTCATCACTTCTATTCTTGTTCTTGTTCTTGTTCTCATCCATGTTCATGTTCTTGTTCTTGTTCCTATTCTCATCCATGTTCCTATTCCTGTTCCTGTTCCTATTATCATCCATGTTCCTATTCCTATTCCTGTTCCAATTTCTATTCCTGTTCATATTCCTATTCTTTTTCATGTTCCTATTCCTATTCATGCTTGTTTCTGGAATATTTGCTCTACACCATCTTTTTGTATGACCATCATTATTGCACTTATAACACTTAATGTTATTATTCCTTGGAGGTGAAATTGTCTTAGGATTTATTCTAGTGAATCCATATCCTCTTCTATCATGAATATTGCAATTCATTGCCTTGTGACCAAACTCATTACATGAGTAGCAATACCCTTGGAAAAGTTGTCCTTTCCCATATTCCTATCTTTCATGTGTCCTGCACTATGAAGCCATGTGCCCAAACTTGTGACATGAAAAACATCTTCCATTGAAGCTTCCTTATCTTGACCTCATTGGTCTCCTATTTTGATTGATGTTCCATATGTATCTTCTATGTGCATTGTTCCTATATTTATTGAACTCTTTATTGTCCAACTCATCCTATGATGTCTCACTCCCACTTACATTGTCTTCTTCTGATGTATCTTCTTCTGAAGTTTCTTCTTCTTCAAGACTTGAAGTAGAATTTTCTTTCCATTTCTTTTGAACCTTTTTAAAACCAAGACCTGTCTTGTTTGTTGCTCCTCTTTGTATCTTGACTATTTTATCCACATTATTTGCACTGGTTACATACTTGTATAACTTATTCTTGGAATCCTCTAAATATTCCTTTAGTAGTGTCACTTCTTGTGTTAACTTTTCACATTCCAAAATCTTTGCTTCTAAATTATCTTTGAACTTGCTTGCCTTAGCCTTTGACTTTTCTAAATCCTCTATGAGCAATAATATTTCTTCATCATATTCTTGAAACTGACTTTCAAGATTAGAGTATTGTTTTCTTACCTTCTTTATTGTGTCAAGGGTATAGATAAGTTCTCCCTTGAGATCATAACCATTCTTTGCTGAATAATCCTCTATTTTTTTGCCTTTGTCCATATCATTTCTTTATTTTGGCTTATCTTCTATAGTATCACTTACTTCTTCTTCTAGTGCCATAAGAATATTTTCATCTAGTCTTTCAAGTGCATCTTCAAAATCATCATCACTGAAACTATAACCATCCCTTGTACAATCATCTTCAAGATGTCCAAATTTACCACATCTAAAACACTTGAGAATAACTAGAGTCTTTTTATTAACTGGTTATTTCTCTTCAACCATAAATAGGACTTCATTTCTATCATTGTCTAAAAAGCTAGCATCACTATCAATTGAGTACTTACTTGAATTATCCACATAGTAGCTTCTCTTTTGCCTTTGGAAGAACTTCTTTCCTTGTATGTTTTTTCCATCCTTACTTTTCTTCTGGTACCTGTATCTTTTTGCTTCCCTATACCTATGATCCTATTTTTCTTCATCATTGTTGATCTTTGGCTCTTTGCACTCTATTGCATAATATCCATACTTTCCACAATTAAAAAACTTAACAGATCTTAGATCTATGGGTTTTCTGGAACCTTTATCTCTTTTACCATAGTTAGCTTCTTCATCACTAGATGACTCACTGCTTGATTTTATCTTCTTACCCTTTTTATTTTTGTCCACTTTGAATGCAACTTCTTTCGGAGGAATAGGATCTTTTGTTCTTATCTCAAAAGTCGTAAGCATGCCAAGTAAAGCATTTATTTTTAGAATATCACTATCAATGGATGTTTCTATAGTATAAACCTTTTCACTATACCTTTTTGGAAGAGTTCTTAAGATCTTATCACAAGCATCAGATTCATCAATCTTCATTCCAAGACCTTTCATCTCAAGTACAAGTTCATCAACCTTATAGAGATAGTTGTGAATGTTTTCATCATCTCGCATTCTTAATTTCTCAAATTCTCCTTTGATATTTTTAATCTTAGCTTTTCTGACACCTTTATCTTCTTTATATATGGTATGCAATAGTTTCCACATATCTTTTGTTGTTTTACAATCCATAACCTTCATAGATTTTGATCTACACAATCCTTTTATAATTGTATTTATAGCTCTTGAGTTTGCATGCATTAGAATCTTACCTTCCTTATCTGTAGGAGGATTTACTATTGAATCATATCCAAGTTCCACTGCATCCCAAACTTCATTTCCAAGTGCCATTAGGTGAAATCTCATCACCACACACCAATACAAGAAGTCACTTCCATAAAAGAATAGTACTGCATTATTGATGGACCCATCCTTTTGATCCTTTTGATCCATTGTGTTCTTAGACCACTTTTACTTCAAGTTGTCAAACTCTTTTGAAGGAATCCACTCTGATACCAATTGAAGAACACAATCTTATACTAAGATGGGGGTGAATAGTATAAGACCACTTTTCACTTTTCTTTTCAACTCAATATTATGCAGTGTATGGATAGTAGTATTAATAGCAGTAATCAAAGTAATGCACAAAATACCATACAAAATAGAGACACATATTTTAACATGGTTCACCTAATGTGGGCTACCTCCATAGAGAAAATATGTATTCTAAATATTTCTCAAATAATCTCTTGGTAATACTTCCCAATTACAATGTTTATGGACCTCCAAAGGATATGTTGATCCCCTACATCTGGTGTGTGGATATCTATCCATAGGAGAACTATTCCTCCTCTACTCTAGATGGTGATCTTCTAGAAGATACTTCCTCCACTACACTGACTATGGATCTCTCTCCACTTGAAGACTTTTATCCTCACTCAGAAGACATGTCCTCAATATCCTGGCTAATGGATATCTATCCACTGGATATTTTGTCCTCTTTGATCTATCACCTCCAAAGATATGCTCAATAGGTTCACTCAGAACATTATCAAATATGCTTAATAGGTTCACTCGAAACCTTATAAAATCTGCTAAATAGGTTCACTCATAACCTTATCAAATCTGCTAAATAGGTTCACTCATAACCTTCTCAAATCTACTCAACGGGTCCACTCAGAACCTGCTCAAATATTCTCAACATGTCCACTCAAAACCTACTCAAAACTTGCTCAAATTTGCTCAACATGTCCACTTAGAACCTGCTCAAATCTGCTTAATAGGTCCACTCAGAACCTGCTCAAATCTGCTCAATAGATCCACTCAAAACCTACTCAAATCTGCTCAATAGGTCCACTCAGAACATGCTCAAATTTTCTCAATAGGTCCACTCAGAACCTACTCAAATCTGCTCAATAGGTCCACTCATAACCTACTCAAATCTGCTCAATAAGCTCACTCAGAACTTGTCCAAATATGCTCAACAAGCTCACTCAAAACTTGTCTAAATATGCTCAACAAGCTCACTCAGAACTTGTCTAAATCTGCTCAATAAGCTCACTCAAAACTTGTCTAAATCTTCTCAATAATTCCTCTCTAGGACTTGCTCAAATCTGCATTGCAAGCTTCCACAAAAGCTCACACAAAATCAGTCCACAAGCCTTCTCAAAGACTTACCTCAAATTAGCTTAACAAGCTCACACATAACTTGTCCAATCTCATAGAATCATAAAGAGAATTGTTAGAGACTCAATATGTTCTATACTCAATGCTCAATCACTTTCTCAACTCAATCTCATAGAAGCATAAAATATAATTGTTAGAGACTCAATATGTCCTATACTCAATACTCAATCACTTTCTCAACTCAATCTCATAGAAGCATAAAGAGAATTATTAGAGACTCAATTTGTTCTATTCTCAATACTCAATCACTTTATCAACTCAATTTGATAGAAGCATACAAATAATTTTTAGAGACTCAATATGTTCTATTCTCAATACTCAATCAATTTATCAACTCAAATCTTATAGAAGAATAAAGAGAATTGTTGGAGACTCAATATGTTCTATTCTTAAACTCAATCACTTTCTCAACTCAATCTCATAGAATAGTTTTTTTTATGGAACTTGAACAACCACTTCATGCATCCACTTGACTAGGCTTAATCAACTCTACTAAACCAATCACCTCAAGGAACAACCCTTTCTCACAAAACCTAGTCCAAGCATGTATCACCCAACTCAAAATGTTTCCAACAATGCCCAACACAAATTTCACATAACAATGATACTCATGTTCTTTTATAACTCAAGTTCAAGTTCTTTGCATAACCCATTGGTTCCAAAAACAATGCTAATAAAACAAGGTTTTGATCACAACTCTCAATTCAGAAAACCTTGAAGCATAAACTCAAAGTACTTCACTCAACCAATGGTCTAAAACAATATAGCTTATCAAACAAGGTTTAATCACAACTCTCAATCTAGAAAACCTTGAAGCATTAACTCAACCACTTTCAAAAAGGAAACCCTAATCAAATCCTTTTCACTCCAAACTTAATTTTCAATCAAGCCAATCATCTAACTCAACAAAGAAGAATTTTCCCCATACCTTTTCTTTAAGAGTAGTTGTCCTTACAAATCTACCACACTCACAATTACTTCTTTGACAAAATCAATAAGGGTTAGAGGATAATTTTTATATCACAAAAATAATATCACAATTACACCTTATCACTCCAACTTAAACAATAAGCAATATCCTCACAATAATCACAAAACCTTTTATTGGAAATAACACACAACCCATAAAGTCTTAACCTTTCAATATTCCACAATAGCAAAACTTAAGACTTGAAAATAAAAACATAATTATCCTTATACCTCCTAATGGTATTTCTCAACTACCTACCTTTATCACAATGCAAAGACTTCAACCAAAAAATACCTTATACCTCCAACTTAGACATTAATAAAATAAAACATTGAAAAATGTACCTTTGCCTTTGGATATTTTTGAACACTCAACGCAGCCCTCACAACGTCTTTGCCCATGGTGCAACCACCACACGAGCTACAAGCTCAATGGGAAGGAAGAAGTACCATGTGCTTCAACACCCCTTCCTTGCCTTGCAAAACATATGTGCCTAACGATTGGCACCTTCAACACATCCATCAAAAGCTTTTGTGAGATTCGAACACTATCCACCATGCACACCAAAATGTAAGATTGTAGTCCACTTGCCACTAGGCCAAGGTGCCTTGTTGGCATCCAAAAAATCAATGCGCTTAGTTTTGTTTCCTTTTGTCGTCAAGTCAAACACAAATTTTGCAATTCTATCTCATGAGCTTTGCAATTAATTCGTATGCATTCTCCTTTCAATTCAAGCAAGGATAATTCAAAAATCAATTTTGGCATGGTATTAATATGCATTTCAATTAAATCAAAAATGTCGATGCTTCTCTTTGGCTTCTATGACATCAGCGGATATAAACTTTGCCTTGTTTAAAACTTTAAATTCAACCTTTGTATTTATTAAAATATTCTTAGGTCTTAAACCTTTAAACCCAACCTTTGGGTTTATTAAGATATTTTTAGACTTTATAAACCCACTTTTCCAATATAAAATATTGTAATGAAAATTACACATATTTTATTTGGGTTTTCACCATGGCACTTCTAACCATTATAATATTTCACCTTTGATAAAGTACCTTTTAATATTTATTTATAAAATTTAAATTCATCTTGAATTTAAATAATTTATAAAATAAATATTATCACTCCTTTTTAACTTTTGTATTTTGCACTATTTTACTTGAACTTTTGCCTTCTTGTTGAATATCAAATGACCATCTTTTTCACCTTTATTTCTCACTAAAATATTTGGTAGTAATGATGATTCCATCTGGTGGCATCAATGGTAACATTAATGACAACTTTGACTTAGGGAATCAAAATGTTCAACACGTGCATCCTGGAATCATTGCTTCCAACTGGGTGAAAGGCTTACATTTGAAAGAGCTTGCACTCATCATCAGACATTCGGGTAGCTTTGGTGCTACAATAGGAGTTAGGCCTATATAACCGAAAGGAGGAGAGCTACAAACTAACTATCATATTTGCTATTTTCCCCAAGCAAAGGGGTAAGCTTATGATAGTTGTTAGCAATGATTCGCAAGGACGAACGCAATTTTGACAAGATCAAGGGATCTACGATTTTAGGGATCTTCTGTTGACTTTGATTATGATTTGAAAGTATGACTACCCCCTCAAGCGACGAGTCGATGAGGGTAATGACAATGAATGAAGTGACGAGGTCGCTTGACCACAATGAATGATCTGCACAAACTTAGAATTGAGCATTTAATTACTTGGCTAGGCCTAGTTCAGCTTATGATTGCAACTATTAATAGTAATTGCACATTTCTATCCCATGGAGCGGTCGGGCTGCAATAGCCTTCTTAGGGAATCAAAATGATACAATGCCAATTAGATTTATGTTGAATCAATTTGTCGATGATTTGCTGAAAATATGTCATAGGAGAAATGACATGAAATGCCTCATTCCCGTGGAGCGGTCCAGCCTCGAAGGCCTTCTTCGGGATTGAAAAGAAGCATATCAAATCAACGATGACAATTTTGCCCCAAATGTCCTTATGGTTATTTACTCATCTCGTCGGATTGCATGGAGCATCAGTCGTTGCAACCACCAAGTGTCTAGGGTAAATAACTGAATACGAGGTGCATTTGGCTTTTGATTTGTTTATTTAATTAATTTTTTGTTAATTTTTGAATTTTTAATTGATCCTGGTGCTTGAACATCACCAAATTTGATAAATTGATTGCTCTTATTGAGATTCTGATCCATTAGGAATCATTAATTTATCATTTAAAACCTTCCCATGGTGGGATTTTAGTGCATTTAATGCTAGTTGTGAACCGTGCGTATGACCTGTGGTTGGAAATTTCAAATTCGAGAACTGCACGTATGGACTGCGATTAGAAAACCCTAATTTTAGGACCATGATTGTCAGTTACGGTATGTCAAAATTAGGAGAAATATATAAATTTTTTCCATTTGAAAATTTCATTATTATTCCTTGAAAGCAATTGCAACTGGAGAGCTCTGAGAGGTTAGGAAGAAAATTTGATGTGAAGTGCTACTAAAACCACAACCTAATACCTCACACACATCCCGATGGTAGACCTTGGACAGCCTTCATCTAGAAGAGGCCTCGATGTAGGCAAGGTAACTCAAAACCGAGTCCTCGCACTCCTTACCAACTTAAAAATGAACCACATTAAGTAATGGGTCCAATTAACCTCACTAAACTATTGGTAATGAACCTCACCTTAGTCTAGGCTAGATTAGGATTTTAATTTTTGGTTTGCTAGGCTAGGAAGTGACCCTAAAAGGGTCACATTCCTAGACCACAACTGGCAGATGTGGTTCCCAATTGTTATATTGGGGACCGCAACTATCAGCTACGATGGGATTCAAATCCCAATGGTCAATTTTTGACCGCATGCGGACCACAGATTTGACCCGTGGTTCACAACTTTAGAAAAAAATTAATTTTTTTTGAATAATTTTTGGCAATTAATGCCATTTATTGCACTTTTAAGATGCATTTTTTATTTTTTTGAATTTTATTGATCACTTTTTGCATGTTTTTGTATTTTTAGCAATTTTTAGATTTGTTTGTCTTTTTTAGGTCATTTTTTAGCTATTTTTAGTTATTTTTAGTTATCTTTTTCCCTTATGCATTATTTCTTTTCAGAAATTGACCTCTAGAGCCAGGGAGTCGGATCTCCTATACAACCTCCATAGATAGCTAACTCACCAAGAGCGGGAGTGGTTTGGTGTGGTTGGTTTTGGATACGTGCTTGATCTACCCACTATCAGGGTAGATCAAGCATACATGACTACATTGGCCCGATGCTGGGATGCATAGACCAACACATTTCACCTACCCATAGGTGAAATGACTAGTGACCCTTGAGGATGTCTACCGGATCTTTAGGATCCCGATCGATGGGGAGCCCATCACCTCCTCTCCATTCTAGAGCAAGGAGGATGTATTTGACTCCATATTTGATGACCATAGCGAGGATGCATAGGGTAGGATCGACCATGGAGGTATCCATATCGGTTATTGGTAGGAGAAGGGCATCTTCTTAGTGTGAGAGGTCATCTTCATGCACCTTATGATCCAGATTGTCCTTCTAGACTCCTTGAGCATGAGGATCCCCTAGAACCTCCTGGCCATTATCAAGAGAGTTACTCAGAGCTCCACTCAACAACCACTACTCTTAGCCTGGGGGAGCACTCTATTATGTTAGCTATATCTTGAGCTATATCAGGCTACCCTTAGGAGTCGGGTAGGCATCAGTTGTAGCCTACTACTTCAGATCTAGGGCTAGCAGCATATCAAGATCGAGTGGCCGAAAGACCTACCACTCACTATTACTTCTATTCCTATTACACGCCAATGCTATATGACATGCTAGCCTCACGAGGAGGAGGGGTTCCAGAGTAGGTCTCATGCTAGGGACCTGGACCACTATATTGGTAGATTTGCATAGCTTCAAGTGGATGACATAGAGTGGCATCCATACATGGATTGCCCTACATGGGAGGAGGTTGATGAGCGGTTACACCAGGCTAGGAGGGATAGGTGGTTACTCAATCACAAGGATGAGATCCATGAGTATCAGTACTACTCATAGGTCCTACGATAGTTTGGGCTGGTACAAGATATTCTAATGCTACCCACTATCTATAGGCACCTGGTACTAGAGAGAGATCTACAATGGATCCAGTCAACACCGCTAGGGGATGAGGCTGATGACTTCTAGGAGTTAGGCATGGATAGGGCTAGCACCACCGCAAAGTATGATACTTGGTGGTCACTACTACAATGGTAGGGATAGGGGCCCCTCGGCAAAATAGATGATGGGGTAGAGGTTGATCTAGATGGGCGCAATATGCGCTAGTGTACCGAGGGTGGATGGGGTGTAGAGGCCACCATAGAGGAGGCTCCATAGGTTGAGGTAGAGGAGGACATAGCTGAGGAGGGTGAGGTACCTCCTGACAATGAGGTAGGGTAGCTACTAGCTTAGGTGGTGAGCTTACAGAATTATATTGGCACTTTGAGGAGCCATCTACGCTAGAGGGATATAGATATTGCTATGTTGTAGATACAACTTGTAGTAGCTCAAACATAGGGGGTACTTTAGCTATGAGGGCAGGACCCTCATCTACACAGACTACCATGGCACCTCCTACAACACCATCTACTATACTACCAGCAGGTTGGGATCCCATGGTTGAGATCAGGAGGCTTCATTCCCTCGTGGAGGAGGGTAATGAGTGACATAATGGGTATGTAGCTCACATCTACCAGTTGGAGGGCTACATCTGACTGAATTTTTTAGAGGTACCAGAGGAAACTCACACTATAGGGACCCGCAGGAGAAAATCTAGGACTAGGACTAGGGAGACAAGGCATTCCACCACCAATTCAAGCCATAGGATGCATAGGACCCAGCAAACTCATAGGTATTTGAGTACTTAGAGTGCTAGATCGCAGAGGACTCATAAGGATGGCAGAGGTTATGGAGGTGCCTCATAGACTGGGGGTGTAGGCCATACTTAGTACAAATCTTAGAGACACTTTGTTGTACTATTTTTGAGTGTAAGGTCGAGGACCTACACAGTTGTAGCTTGTAGGCATTTTTGATATACTCTTGATGTACTCTTTTGGACACATATATATATATATATATATATATATATATATATATGAGATTTGATCATTTTGGCTCATTATGTGTACTTGTGTATTTTTAATTTTATGTTTATGTGATGCACATGGATGCAGATGTTCATATTGATGCTATGCTTATATGATGTGATGTATGGATGACATGCACTAGATAGCTATTTAATTTATGATGATGATGATATGCAATGATCTAGATGCTTAGATGTGCTATTTATGATGGATGCATATGGATGCAATGTTTACTTTTAAATGCATATTTAATTTTGCTTTATTGTATGCATTTAATTTTATGATGATATCATGATATGCTGATGCAATGTATGGTAATGCATTATTTACATGATGGTAATCTAATGTAAATGAACCTGTATGCTTTAATCACTTAAAACATAAGGAATGAATGTGAAATGTATTTAACAATCTAATGGATGACACCACAGAATGTATAATAATCATGAATGTAATTGAAAATCCTCATTACAAGAATTTAATCAATTAATCACCCATATATGAAATGCAATGATATGGAGTGGTATGAGGTGAATGATATAATATGTCACTCTATATTTCTTTTGCAATTTGAAAGATATGCATAATATAGTCAGTGGTCATCTAAATATCATTTTTGATATCCATCCGGTATCTATCCTATATCTTTGATTTGTGCTCAATGTAATGATGTATCATGGATTCAATACTTTGCAATTTGATGATTGAATGACTTTTATTTTTGATGGTTTGTGATCTTTTGGTATTTTGTTGCTATTAGAGAAATTTTTGAGGTTTTCCATGAGACTCAAACACCCTAGTAGACTTCTCAAAAGTCACATACTAACTGTACAAGGCTTTTTTTGGACAAATATTTTACCATGAATGACCCAACTATTCATTACCCCTGTGTGTGCACGTGAGTATTTTTAGATAGACCATAGGCATACCCCAGATGTCAGTCGGGACTCTTCCAACCCATATGTGAGATCGGGTTCCTCAAATGTTCATATCATCCATGTTTCAAACTTGATTGGACTATAATGCTAGACAACCCCAGGCACCCAGAGCTAGCTCATCTTGCAAATTGATCAGGACTACCCCTCCAAAAGTAGTCGGGACTCTTTCAACCCATTGCTATGATTGGGGATCACCCACTAGAACTACTCCTCTAGAATCAAGCAAGACCCTTTCAACCCATTACTGTGATCGAAGATCATTCTATGGCTTTGAATAGTGAACAATCCAGGGATTCAAGTTCTCACCCTATTTTTCTTTCTATTCATAGGGATACTTGCTCATATGTAGTGATAAAAATCATTGTTTTTCACGTTTTACTCTGAGTGATAAAAATCACTATTTATTCATGTTTTCTTTGAGCAAGGGATTTATATAGTGCTTTTGATTCACTATGTCACTTTAGATTTGAACTTTGAACTTTGGGTTTGAGATTTGAACTTTGTATCTTGGGATTTTGCTCATTTTTTTAAGCAAGGGATGTATGGGTAGGGGAAATTCTTGTCCTTTTGCCAAGGTTCACCACTCTAGACCGAACTATTTGCAAGATAAGCAAGTAATAAAACCCATCTCTCTAAATACCCAAGACCACTTTCACAGCTTTCATCCTCCCTTATCTTAGCAGGATTTTAAATGTTTTGATTAGTGATGGGATCCTGATATGTCAAGTACTATCACAACTAGTGACCTCATCTACAAAAGAAAAGCAAGCTTTCTATAACATCTGAGAGACCCACTAGGTATGGCTGAGTGACTGGAAAACTTTGGTATACATACATATTTCATAGCAATAGGTGTTGTGTATGAATGCAATGGATTATGATAAATGCAAAGGTGCATGATTGAAACACAAACATGAAATCATTTTTAATATTGACAAACACAATCCATTCTACTATGGAATGCAACGGATGAATAATGCCTGTGCAATGTAATGAAGTGAATGCATGTGTGAATGCAAATGAAAATGCATAATGCAAATGCAAATGTTTTTGGATTTTATGCTTTACCATTTTTTTGGATTTTATTGCTTTTTTAATTTTTATGGATTTTGAGCCTTTATATTTGACCAAACGGTGAGTACATGCCCTTGGAGCCTTTAGGAGTGACCAAATGATGAGGAAATACCTTTGGAGCCTTTAAATTGACCAAGCAATTCTTAGGAACCCTTGGAGCTTTTTGGGATGACCAAGCAGTTTTAAGCAAACCCTTGAAGCCTTTTTGGATTGACCAAAGGGCTTACAAATGCCTTTGGAGCCTTTTGATTGACCAAACTACTCAGAAGAGAGCTTGGAGCCTTTTAGGATGATCGAGTGATTTTAAGCAAACCCTCGAGACCTTTGGGTTGACCAAGCAATTTCTCAAAAATCCTTGGTGCCTTTTTGGGATGACCAAGTGGTTTTAAGCAAACCCTCGAGGCCTTTGACTGACATGACCAAGCGGTTTTAGGAACCCTTGGTGCCTTTTGCTATGCTCTCAAGCATAGAATGCCTTAATATGGATGATGTTGAGAGGTTCAGGCTCTTCAACACCCCCTAGCGACGTTAGGTGATAGGTACCCGGACCAATATTTTTAGATATGATATAAGGTCCTAGCCAATTAGCCATGAATTTGTCTCGCATATCAAGCGGTAAATTAGAGTTATGTTGGTTCTCTTTTAGCACAAGATCCCCAACCTCAAAGTCTCTCTGATGGAATTTGATATTATAAGCTCATTTTAATCACTCCTGATAAACATGGAGATGCTCAAGGGCATTCACGTGATGTTCATCAAGCAACATCAATTGATCTAGGTGAGCTTGTCATGCGGTGTCATCATCAATGAACTCTTTCAATGCGATGTGCAACATTGGAATTTCCAACTCTAAGGGCATAATGGCCTCAGTGCCATATACTAGTGAAAATGGTGTTGCCCTAGTGGGCGTCCGAATGCTAGTCCTGTAAGCCCATAATGCAAGGGGTAGCTGGATGTGCCAATCTTTGTGGTGTTCTTGTACCATATTTTTCAAGATGGAAACCATTATCTTGTTTGAGGCCTCAACTTGCCCGTTTGCCTACGGATAATATGGAGTTGCAAAATTGTGCTTGATTCTATACTTAGACATCAAAGCTCTCATAGTTTTGTTCTTAAAAGAAGTTCCATTATCCGAAACTATCTTGGATGGTATCCCAAAATGACATATGATATGCTCGAGTATAAACTCTGCTATGCGAGCTCCAGTTGTCATTGTTAAGGGAATGGCTTCCACCCATTTTGTAAAATACTCAATAGCCATGATAATAAATGTATGTCAGCCCGATGATGGAGGAGAAATCTTGCCAATAAGATCAAATCCCCATTGAGAAAATGGCCAAGCCACTTGGATGGGTTGTAAGGCCTGTGATGGCAAGTGCATAAGATTAGCATGATGTTGACATTTGATGCATTTCTTGACATACACATTGCAATCCTTCTCCATAGTGGGCCAATAGTAACCCATTCGAAGGATGCGCTTGATGATAGCCATGCCACTAAAATGGCCACCACACGTACCATCATGAGCTTGTGAAATTACCCAAGATGACTCTTGGGGCTCTAGACAATGAAGGAGAACTCCATCGTAACCTCGTCGGTACAAAATATCTCCTAGAAAGACATATTTAGTCACTTTCTACTTGAATGTGCATCTTGCGACATGTGACAATCCCTCTGGGATCAAACCAAGTTTTAAGAAGTCTTGGATTTGTGACATCCAGCTCTGATAAGCCTCAACTTCGACTGCCAAGATGACTTGCTCCCCCTACGTATCTACATGTGCAAATGCATACTGGGAAACAACCTTGTGGTGAATGGTAGTGCCACTCCCCATAGGACTCTGAGAGGTTAATGACCCCTAAGGTGCCTTCTTAAGAAAGTCTTCAGCTCTACAGAACCATTCAACTTTTGGTTCCATGCTAATCATGTTGACTGATTCTTTATTATCAAAGGCTTCATGCTCTACTATAGGATGCGAGAGCATTTTAACATGGATGGTAGTAAAATTGATAGATAGATTCTGAGGGATTAAGGATCCCAAAGATGCCATGGTGTCTACAAACCTATTTGATGAATGAGGGATTGCCTCGATGTCATACCATTCCAACTTAGCCAAATATGTAACAACAAGATCTTTATAAGATTTCAGCATGGGACATCGACACTAAAAAAGTCCCTTAACTTGGTTGACTATGAGCAAGGAGTCACCAAAGATGTTTAATATTTTAATGTTCATGGTGATGGCTATGTGGAGGCCCAGAAGTAGGGCTTCGTATTCAACATTGTTGTTGGTGCAAGGAAAGTCTAATTTGAATGACAAGGGCATTGGAGCTCCTTACGATATGAAAAACACTATTCCTGCACCACCCCTTGCTCGCACTTTGAACCATCGAAGAACAAGGTCATATCAGCATTATTCTCTGGTTCTTCAGGTTTGAGAGCTTCGGATACGATGAAGACCGCATCATCCAAAAGCTCAATGGTAAGAGGCCTACTGTTTGACAGTGGTGCCTCAGCCAACTGATCAGCTATGACTTGTCCCTTAATGGACTTTTGGCTTATGAATTCCAAATCAAATTCTATCAATAGCATGATCCACTTTGTAGTACGTGTATTATGATATGTCTTGCTCATCATATACTGCAAAGGATTTTGTTTTGATATTACATATGTCGTATGACTTAGCATATAGTGCCACAATTTCTTGGTAGTGAACACTACTGCTAAACACAACTTCTCCACATATGCATATCCTAGCTCATAACTCACCAAGGTTCGGCTAATATAATATATTGCTTGCTCTTTGCCTTGCACATTCTTTTGGGCTAACATGGTCCCTAATGCAAAGTCGGTTGCAGATATATATAGCAAAAATGGCACATCTAGCCTTGGTGGAGCTAGCACTAGTGGCATTACCAGGTATTGCTTGATTTTAGCAAAGGTTGCTTGATAGTCCTCATCCTAATTGAATGGGACCCCCTTGTGTAGCAGTCGATTCATGGGTCGACATTTATCTGATAATTGAGTGATAAATCACTTTATGGATGCTACTTTTCCCTAAAGGCTTCTTAATTCTTTGATATTTGAGGGAGGATGCATCTCTAGAATAGCCTTGACCTTTGTTGGGTCAACTTTGATGCCTCACTTTGAAATGATGAATCCTAAGAGTTTTCCTAAAGTTACGCCAAATACGCACTTCTTAGGATTCAACCTGACATTATGCTCTATCAGGCGATCGAAGACCTTCCTCAAGACCTCAGCATGCTCAGAACGCAGCAATGACTTAGCCAACAAGTCATCGATATAATCCTCTAGGATCTTATGCATATAGTCATGAAAAATATATGTCATAGCCCGCTGATATGTGGCACCAACATTTTTAAGGCCGAATGGCATAACTTTATAGCAAAATGTCCCCCATGGCATTATAAACATGGTTTTATGCTGGTCTTCGGGCTTAATCCGAATTTGATTGTAACCAAAAAAATCATCCATTAGGGAGAGCATCTCATGACCTACAGTCGTGTCTACAAGAGCATCGATATTTGGCAATGGAAATGAATCCTTTGGTGTTGCCTTATTGAGATCTCTAAAATCCATACAAATATGGATCCTTCCATCAGGTTTTCCTATAGGCACCATATTGGATACCCATTCTGGATAGTCGATGGAAATGACAAACTCTACGTCCAACAACTTTTGCAATTCATCTTTCACCATTAAGGCTACTATTGGATGCATCTTTCTAAGCTTCTGCTTGACTGGCTTCTTTGATAGATCTAGCGAAAGGTTATGGGTAACCAATTTTGGATCTAGACCTGGCATATCTTTGTAAGTCCAAGCAAAAATATTAGGTCTCTCTTTCAGTAGAGGGATGATGTTGTCACGCTCATCTGGAGTGAGACTTTCTCCAAATTTAACCTTCCTTGGATTGGTGGGATCATTACTGATATCCACTTCGAAGGTTTCCTCTACTGACATGTGTGATCCCTCCTCAAGCTGATGAGGCGTAGGGATCAAATGGATGTCATCAACTAGGTTTATAGGTTCCACATTGGAAGCATCCTCAACATGATAAACATCATAAGCATAGCCTAGTGCAAAATGAAATGGTTGCAACATTTCTTCATTAGGGAAGAAATCTTTAGGCTCAACAGGTGAGTCAGCATGATCCCAATCGATAGCATCTACATTTAGATGCAATGGTTTGGAAGGATCGGCTGGATTATGGAGTGGAGTGGTCAAATCAATGGAGACCATATTGATGGAATGGAATTGATCTCCAAGACCACATGGACAAACATCTACATCATCGATGCAGCTCCCATACCCGAGATCTGGCTCTAGCGGTATGGGCACAAATGGGTCCTCTCTATGGGAGGTATGGATGACTGGATCCTCTCTATGCACTGATTGCAAAATTGGATCATTCGGCTCAAGGAGCTCCATGTAGGTAGGTGGGTCAAGGAATAACATGTGATAGATCACATTGAAATTTGATGGTCCTTCCCTGAGGTGAGGATGGAGATTAATCTCTCTATGCATCTCCTCAACTATATAAGGTGCATTACGATGATGTAGGTAGGGAGGTCCTAGATAGGCCCTCTCTATTTCATCCTCTTCATCACTATCGTAATATAATCCTTCACCACTACCTATCAAAATCATAAAATGCTCTAGATGAGGCCCCATGTAGGCTATCTCTTGATAACCATCATCATCATCAAGGGGATCTTCACTCGTGTTCATAGATTCCATAGGTAATAAATGATGCAAGTTGAGAGGACCTAGATAGGCCAACTCAGCTCCATCATCATGACTACTATTATACATGGATCTCTCTATCCTACCCATAGGAGTTGGGAGATCAGCAAGATGAGGCCTTAAGTAGGCCTACTCTATCTCATCTTCATAATCACTCTTGACTATGAAGTGCTCATTTATCTCATCCAATTGCTCCATGGGTAGTAGATGATGTAAGAATATCAGGCCTAAGAAGGCCAACTCAGTTTCATCCTCATATTGATCATCATTTGAGGATTCACTATTAACATCATAGCTAGGTCCACTTATCTTGGAGGTGGACTCCTCTCCATATTCACTACAAATATCTCCTGACTCGATATCGCCTAATATGATAGGGCTCTACCCCTGCACACCTATGTCATCGATTGCATTATAGATTTGGTGACCCAGGTTGCCTCTAGGGTGCATCTCTACTTCAATATGCTCCAAGAGCCCTTCATGATCTACTTTAGGTGGCTCAAAGGTGATGATAGACACCATCGGGTTACTCCTCCAAAAGTTAGAAGGATTAGGATGATATGGGTTGAAATCCACATCATCCCCTAGACTAAGGTACAAGTGGTCTAAAGATGTTGTAAGAAAATCATCATGTCCTTGTATTTGTAACCCTAGCCCAAACCTATCAGTTGCCAACTGATAATGTGGCTCAAGTGGAGTCCTACATCCTTGCTCAAAAATACCAAGGTCGTATCCATGCCAATGATATAATTCAAAAATATGCATGGAATATTTAGGGTTGGATAGGTAACGAACATTCACTATGAACTGTTCATCATCATCTTCATCCATGGGCGTTCGAGTAGGAAGCTGATCCAGCCCAGCGTAGATGAAGTTAGTCTGATTGGGTGGCTCTCCCAATGGCACTACTGATCCAACCAAAAAATGATGAGCATGCGATCGACCCATCTCTTGTGTAGTCTCTAGAATTGGTCCAAAGGTGACATTCTGCACAAGATATTCACCTAACCCTATGTTGGCTAGATGAACAGTCACCCATGGTGTGGATGACCCTGCTGATGATGTAGGTGAGGTAGGCTAAGGTACCTCCTCGACTTTATCTTGAGCTTCTTCCACTTCCATGGGAGTGGGAGCCTCATTGGTGACTGGTTTGGGCACATGCTTCCTTTCCTTTTGCCCATTTTCACCTTTAGCTTCCTTTCATCCCGAAGCATTGTTGATGCAGTCGATTTCAAAGAAGTTGTAGTGTGCTCAGATATATGTGATATAGATATCGATGGTTGAGCATGCACTTTTTGTTTACCTCCTAGATTCTTAATCGGTGATGTTGGTCGGACATCCAGGTGCATTGATGGGAGTATGAAACCCCTAAGCAAATCAGCTAGGTTCATGAACTTGAAGGGTTCTTCATCTGATGACACCACGTGAACCCATCCCTCATGAATGTATTTTACACATTGATGTAATATAGAGGGAACGCAATGCATTTCTTGAATCCAAGGCCTCCCGAGTAGGATGTTATATTGCATGGTACCTTCGATCACATGACACATCATGGAGATGGTCTTTAGGCCTACCTGAATAGGTAGGATGATTGTGCCAACCGTCGAGCATAGTGCATCATTAAACGCTCTCAATGTGAATGTGGTGGGCACAATATGTGACTTGGGCAACTTTAAATGACTCAATGCCTTGGTCATTATAATATTGATCGATGAACCAGTGTCGATCAAGACCCTCTTGAATGGCATGTGATTAACACATGTGATGATATGTAATGGTGGGTCAGCCATATCTATAGGAACCATCTTGATTTCATGATCATAGAATTGGATCATAGGTTCCTGGCACTATTGTACATGTCCCACAAAATTGGTGAATGCTTGAGCATCCTAGGACTGCACCTCGATGGACCTCAGAATGTCCATGAGAGTCTCCCTATGCTTGGGGGACTACTGTATCAGCTCATAAATAGACAACTTTGTAGGAGTTATCTACAGGTTTTGAACCAACCTGCTTCGTATGGTCACCACCGGTCTAGTTGGTGGGCCTAGAATATTCTAAACTGGTCATTGATTCGGCGTAGCTTGTATCCTGATGGGAGCGTGAGGTTGATTTGGCTGCTCATATCTCCCATGTCTAGTAAC
Source organism: Wollemia nobilis (assembly GCA_028583015.1). NCBI lineage: Eukaryota > Viridiplantae > Streptophyta > Pinopsida > Araucariales > Araucariaceae > Wollemia > Wollemia nobilis. The sequence goes on from JAQPPZ010008230.1 coordinate 146,022, forward strand.
AATATTAACCATACCTACGAACCCCTGGGTAGGTGGTTCGACATGCACTTGGTTGACCTGGCCAATATTGTTGTGTGGTGCCTCATGGTTTGGCAATGGATTTTTATAAATCCCCATGTTTTGGTTGTCAGGTGCCTACGGATTATTCGGCACTATAAGCTCACCTTTATCGATCATATTTTGCACTATATGTTTGAAGGACCAACATACTTCGATGTCATGGCCCTTCATGCGATGGAAGATGCAAAATAGATCATCCTGATACCCCTTTGGCTTGGGTTGGTTAGGATCGATCAGCTTAACCTCGGGCAACCTGATTGCCTTAGCCTCACACAATTGATGGAATATCGATGTCAATGATTCCGTCAAAGGCATGAATTGGTGAGGTGGGCGTTGTTCCTTATTTTTGCCCTTATAATTATTTTTGCATTGCTCGTATTGCATAGGAGGAGGTTGGGCCTGATAGTTCTGCTTTTGTTGCCCCTTATCCTCTCTTTGGAGATTCAGCACCACCTGATTGACATGGGCCTGCTTGCCCTGATGTTTCGTGGAGCTCTTCTTGTATCCCTCTTTCCTATTCTTGAGCTTCAAGTTGCCCTCTTGCAACTTGATATCCTCAATTACTTTGGCTTGCACCAAAGCTTCCTCGAATGTCGGGTACTGCTACAGTTGCAACAATAACGAGATGTGCTTGGCACAACTCTTTGTGAACATTTGGGTCAATTCTATAGCAGGAATGGGGAATGGCAACTTTACCATTAATCTCCTCCACCTCTTTTTGTATGCTTCAATTGGCTCATCATCGCGCTGAGCTAGCGCAGCCAGATCGAAAAGGTTAGCTTACTTCTTGATGCCAAAAGAAAAGCGTTCAAGAAAGGCATCCGCCAGTTGCTCAAAACTGGTGATACTATGCTTCTTCAGCTGATTAAACCACTCTCGGGCTAGGCCTGAGAGGGTTGTGATGAATGTACGCAAAAGCAAGGCATCATTGCTTGCAATCTGGAAGCACACATCCAAAAATCTTGTGACATGCTCTTGCGCATCTTCATCACCTTTGAATTTATCTAACCTGGGCATGTCAAAATGCTCAGGATATGCTGGAGTAGGCACCGAGGGGTCCAAAGGCTCATTATGAATCTTTCTCAATGTCGACTTTTGGAAATCTGCGCCTTGCCTCTCGATTGCTTTCACCTTCTCAGCTAAGGCCTTATAGGCCTACGAGGATAGAAAGTCCTCCTCCCTAAGCTGACGTGGAGGCGGTCTTGGAGGTACATTCTTCCTCTATCGAGGTGGAGGACATGGATCTTCCTCCTCCTCAACTTGGGAGTTTTTAGGATACTCTTGATTGGCTCCATCTCCCTCTTCTTCCTCATATTGTCTTTGCCTCTGATCTTCGAACAGTGGTGGTCGTTCTCTTTGTTGGGCACTGACATGAGTGTGAGCATCTCTGCGCTCTTGATGCATGTCGGCTTGTGAAAAAGCCTTCCTATGAATGTGCTCTCTATGCTCAACGTGAGTGTATAAACCAGCCCTGGCTAGCCTATCCTCTTGCTCTACGTGCTCCTTTTGGGTAAGGATGTGTTCCTCATGCACATGCTGCTCATATAATCTCTGTCTAATGAGCCTTTGTGCTTGAATATTCTCATCTTCAATGTGTTGCCTCTCTAGGCGAGCATCCTCCAATTGATCTTGGAGGAGTTGTCATCTCTGCTCGGATACCAGTCTATGTGATCTATCAATGTGATCGGTCGTAGGAGGCCTCTGGTATGTATGCTTCATGTGAGCGACCTTATGGGTTTTGTACCCATCTGATGGATTTGCTACGCTTTTGCCTTTGTCCATGAAGATGGCATTGGCATCATGTTGAGTCCTGTGTTGTGTGCCACCATGCATGGATGGTGGATGTGTAACATGAGGGTGCTCGAAAGCCTCCTCATGTTCTCTAGTAGTCCTAATAGAGCTCCTGTTATGCTCACTCGAGGCATGAGTGGGCAGAGCTAAAGGCTTACAGCCTAACTACTCAAGGATGCTACCTAAACCATCCAACTGTCTAGATCACCACTGATCATGCGGTGGTGTACCATTGGCTCCCACCTTAGCCATGTCGATAGTGATCTTGCGAGGTTCACTACACGTGGGAGTGTGAATAGGCCTATGCTCGGAAGTGGGCCTATCTACATGCCCCTGAATGGGTGGATCTCTGTTCCTTCTATACTCTGAAGGTGGAGGTATGGAACCTCCTATAGACCTAGTACGTAGGGGTACCAACTTGGACCCCTGTATGACATACTCATCGATCGATCCCGTGGATGCACGTGCACTATGATCTCGATAATGGCTTTCGAGTGGAGCACCCTCATGCTGAGAGGCTCCATGCTCTATCCTATGTCTAGAAGAGTGTACAGAAGCTCCTCTATCGGGGGTACGCTCAATGGTGTCCCCTCATGTCGAATTATCTCCTCTGATGCTCATCGAATGACGTTTGGGGTGCTCATGTGGGTGAGGGTTTGACACATTTTGTTGTGAATCTATTGGGGCTTGGTCATTGGCATCAGGCTTAAGCCTTTGTCGACCACCCTGTGTCTCCACCATGGTGCACCTAGTGTCTAGATTTATCTTTTATTAAGCAAACAAGGTATACAATGGTGATTATCTTGATTTAAATTTTAAATGTGAGCCCTAAACTATTTGATGTTGTTTCAAGATTTGTTGTGTCAGTAAAGAAACTCTTATCATGTTTTGAAAGCTTGTTGGATGATAATCTCAGTTTAATTGGCTTTCACCTATATACTCATAGCTCGACAACCTGGGTATGAACTCCAAGCTACGTAATCCAACCTATAATGTGTGGTAATGAAGCCCACACATGGTTAGGGAGCATAGGTCCTCCCAGATCCTCACCCATTTTCACCTAATCAACGTCATACCCTCCGAAGAGGAATATATGCAAATTTTCTAGGGTACGAAAGGTTCTTGGATCCGGTATTGGTCTAGTATCCATAGGGTACGAGGGATTTGGGCCAATGGATGGAAATCACCTCCACCATCATTGAAACCCTACTAGTGGTTGGATGTGACTCCCAACTCACTAGCGTTTAATTGAAATGTGGTGTGTGTGGTTCATTTTAATCTTTGCATAAAATGAAAATGCATAATACAACATGAATGATTATTTCCTATATGATATGCAAAAAGAAACGTTTCATTTTCAGAAAATGCATGCTATATCCTACATGACTTTTTGACAATGCAAATTACGATGATATAGCCTCTGATTGGGCCTCAAACATGCAAACCAACACACAATTTAATCTAGCACGTTGGATTCTAGGGTGGACTGCACTCAGAGGTCCATTGTTCCTAGCAATGCCTAGCTAAAATTTAAAAAAAGAAACCCTAAGGACCTAATTCATTTTATGCTTATTTTATCCTTAATTATCTAGGTTTCAAATTTTTTGTTCTAGAAAAACACAGAAGCAAAAAAAAGATAGAGAGGGTGAAAATTGGGCCTACCTCAAGTCCTCATCTGATTAAGCTTTATCTCCTATTTGTCTGTTGTGTCTATTATAAACCGTAGGTCTGTGGCATGGTTGCTACTGTAGACCGCGTTTTGTAGCCATGGGCCAACAATGAGACCGCAGCTGTAACCTGTGGTTTGCACCTGATATGAAAAAAACACAAAAATGTCAGATATCAGATGCTAAAAATGTGGAGTTCCATCATGATCACCATTTATGACCACCAAAACAGCCTCACACCTATTGATTCCTACTGCATAAAAAGGAAATAAAGAAAACAAAATGGACACATGCAAAATTGACAACAAATGATAAAAAGAAGAACACTTTTTATTCCATTATAAGGAGCCAATTCCGATTACAGTTACGTCCCTCTTAGGGATACCATTTTGATACTCTTATTACAGTAGGAAAAGCATATGTTCCCTCTCAAGGGTAAATGTGAGTTTTCAGGCCATTTAGGGTGACACGAACTGCTCTAGGGTGGAGTTGACCCTCTTCTTCGCATTGAGGAAGGAATTGGATGGTTGAATCTCCTTTAAATCTGCTTTCCTACGGTCAAGAAACAACACAAAAGCATTAAAAGAATAGGCAGCCTCTCATGATGAGGCCCTTTAAGGAAAATAAGCATAAAGATGCCATAACAACTATGAAATCAAGAAGATGAATAAAACATACTAGGATTATGCAAAATTCATAAATATTATTAAAACATAGAAATAGAAAGTACAACTATCTATCTATTGGATCAATTGCATGAAATGAAGCAAGATAGCATGAAAATAAGCTAATTATGTCCTACTTGCTATAATGAAGTAAACTTATTAAAATCCCTAATTAGGTCAGTTAGAGTCTCTAAAATACTAAATAAACCACTAAAATGACTAATCTAACCTAATTAAATATAATGCAAAAGGAATAGTAAGGAGATCTTTCACCGATTGCAAACCATAGCTCGGATGAGCGGTCTGCACTGTACACCATGGTTGTCAGCCACGGTGAGCAACAAGATGGTTTTGCCCTCCAAATTCTAGGGCTATGGGCTTGATCCTCCTTGTCAAATTGATGATCAAGGGTCGCCTTGTTGTCCTCCGACTGGTTTGGTGGTTGAATTGCGCAATTGGGCCTCCGTTTGCCCGAATTTGTGTTTCTTGGCGTTCTAGCTCCTTAGGGCATCCATGGCACAAGTTGACATGATGCTCGATTAGTTTACAAGTGGATAGCAACAAAACTCTCTCTCAATGCACTCAAGTGAGTCCACAATCCGATAGGGCTTCGCTGCTTTAATCTCCAATGCTCACTTCCATATTTTTGCCCTAATTTGAAGGGGTACTTATAGGATTACCCAAGGGCTAGGGGTGGCTTCATGGAGAAGCCAAGATCAAGAAGAGGTGGTTAGGATAGTTGGATTGGAATATTTCATCCTTCAACCACCTTCTTCTAGAACAAATGGTCGTTCAAACCGATTTGGCTCGGATGAAGGCCAACTGAACTTTAGTTTAGACCATAGGTGACAACTACGGTTTAGACTGTAAACCATGGGTGTCAGTAGTGGTTCAGACTATAGACCATAGGTCTCAACCATGGTTTAGACTGATTAGGCCAAGGAGCCCAAATTGAGTGGTTAGAACCACTGCTCTATCTTGGAGTCTATCCAAGATCTTCCATATGGTCTTGTAGCATGTCCCATATGAGTAGTCACCCTCGACATGACGTGTTTTAGGTGTCTACATTAGGTAACCAATAATACCACTCTAATGCCATGCCACCAAGACTTTTAGAGAATATTTTTAGTAACAACACGTCATCATATATGAGATCATGGCATGATGTCCTAAATATTCTTAAATTCTCTATTAGATATTTTATCCCCTTGTAATTAGGTAGAAATGGCATATAAAAATGCTTAGGATAAGGCCTTGCAGTAATAATAGGATCCAATGATTGATTACACATTTTCTTATAAATGTAAGTGAAACTTGAAGGCTGAATCATCTCAACTTTTGAAACCAACTACTTTACCATATTTGTCAAATTCTGCACTTTTGGGTTACTATTATGGATTATCCC
>JAQPPZ010008231.1:0-14850 GCA_028583015.1 Wollemia nobilis
ATAAAGAGAATTGTTAGAGACTCAATATGTTCTTGGTAAGGAACACCTTACCTGATCTTCCAATTAATTAAAATTAACTTGCTTGCTGAATAATATCATACAATAAAATAGATAAAGAGTATGCAGAAGTAATTGACAACAATAATAAGAATGTGATTCGCCACTTGAGGTGGGCTCACCCTGTGCAAGAACAAAAATGATAAATTGAGAAAAATATAAAAATATAAGATGATTAAACCCTACACTTGGAAACTATCTATATATGCAATAAAATGATTTAAATATTATGGCCGACTGCTCATAATATTTGTATTGTAACATGACTCCCCTCCTTGGAAAGCTTTGTCCTCAAAGCTGGAAATGTCTGGAAAATACTTTCATGTTCCCATGTGGCATCTTCCTCTGGTAGGTCTTGCCATTTGATGAGAAATTCTTGAATCTGGTGCGATCTTAGTCTTCATATTTTGTGTTGTAGTATATCTTCAGGTTGGAGATGTATGCGTCCTTCCTCATCGAGCACTGGTAATTCTGATTGACTTTGCACTTTCTGACAAATTACTTTTTTGAGACATGAAACATGAAATACCGGGTGTATTCATGATGATGAAGGTAGCTCTAACTGATAGGCTACTTCTCCAATGCGGCGCACAATTTTGTAAGGACCATAGAATCATGGAGCCAACTTTTGGCTGGACTTTATCCTTAACGATGATTGTTTGTAAGGTTGCAATCTTAGGAAAACCCTGTCACCTATATTAAAAGTTCTCTCTGATCGGTGCAAGTCTTGTTGTTTTTTCATATGATTTTGTGCTTGGACTAAATTCTATTTGAGGATGGTGAGTGTAGACTGCCTTTGTTGGAACCAATCATTCACTTTGGCTACTTTGGATGATCCTTGTACGTAATCTATGACGGTTGGAGGCTTGGTGCCATACAATGCTTCAAAGGGAGACATCTTAATTGAGTAATGGTAAGAAGTGTTGTACCACCATTATGCCAATGCTAACCACTGGCTCCATTGGTATTGTTTATCTTGAGCGAAACATCTTAAGTATGTACCCAAACATTTGTTTATCTTGAGCTAAAACTGGAGTTGTACACATGGCCTCCTTAAGAGCTTCGAAGGCTTGAGTAGCCTCTTCCGACCAACGAAAAGCATCCTTCTTTGTGAGTGCTGTGAGAGGTGCTGTAATCTTACCATAATTTTGTACAAACTTGCGATAGTAGCCTGTGAGACCCAAAAAACCATGAAGTTTCTTGATGGTTTTAGGTAAAGGCCATTCTTGAATTGCCTTAATCTTATTGGGGTCGACTTTGACGCCCTCGTGTGAAACTATATGACCAAGATACTCGACTTCTTGGACACCAAATGAACATTTGGAACATTTGACAAATAACTTTTCTCTGTGTAAAATGTGAAGGGCTTTATCCACATGATGTAAATGGTCCTTCCATGTTTTGCTATATATGAGAATGTCATAAAAAAAACTAACACAAACTTACAGAGGAGTGGACGAAACACTTGGTTCATGAGACTTTGGAATGTGGATGGTGCATTGGTGAGACCAAAAGGCATGACCAAAAATTCGTAATGACCTTCATGAGTACGAAAAGCAGTTTTGGGAATATCTTCTTCTCTGACACGAATTTGGTGAAATCTTGAGCGAAGGTCTAATTTTGTAAAAAAAATTGCACCATGCAACTCATCTAGTAGGTCATCTATGACAGGGATAGGAAATTTTTCCTTGATAGTGAGTTTATTGAGAGAACGAAAATCAGGACACATACGCCAAGAGTTATCTTTTCGTCGAGCTAGAACTACAGGTGAGGAATAAGGGCTAGTCTTTGTGATGAATGACTCCATGATCTAGCAGATCCTGAACAATCTATTCGATTTCTATCTTTTGTGGTTGAGGATAGCGGTAAGGACGATTGTTAGGTGGGACACTCCCTAGAATCAAATGGATTGAGATCGTTTAGGTGGTAATCCTTTAGGTTCTTGGAAAACCTCTTCGTAATTTGTTATGATGTCTCATAAATCTGGAGCAGTAATATCCGAAGTTGCTCGAGATTGTTTTTCCAAACAATTAATTTGAGCTATAAATCCATATCCACCCTTTTTTAACATCTTCTCCATACTATGAGAGCTCACCATTTGTGATGGAGGAGTAGTAATGCCTTGTAAGCGAATGACTCGTCCATTTTCCTTCCATTCCACAAATAATTTTTTGAAATTGAAGCTAACTATGTCTAATATTTCCAACCATTCAACTCCCAAAATGACATCAGAGTTCCCTAAATTCATGACGAAAAGGGATCCAAACCAGGTATAAGTTCCCATTTTTATGGAAACTTGAGATGTTCAACCAACACATTGCGCGTTCACCCCGTTGGCCACTAGAACCTAGAATTTGTCTTTGTTGGAAGAGTTAATGAATAAATTCAAAGCTTTTGTTGTTTTGATGTCGATAAAATTGTGGGTACTACCGGAATCAATTAGCACATTCACCTTTTTCTGGCGGAGAAATCCCGGTACCTTGATGGTATGGTGGGCGGTTAACCCCATGAGGGCATGCACGGAGATCGCCATTGTATCCTCTTCCTTCTCTTCTAGAGTACTTGGTAGTTCTTCTTGCATAGGTTCTTCTTGGTGGTAAGTTTCTTCCTTTTCTCCTTCATATTGATCGCATTCAATATGAAAGTTTTGTTTTTGGGCACATGCTTGTTCCCTGGGATGATGAGTGCGACATTTATAGCAAAAGTATCTTGATGGTTGATCATTTCTATGAAAGGAATTGTTGCGATACGAAGGACGACTATAAGTTTCACGTTGTGCATACAACTGAATTCTCTTCTCAGCCAGCTTGGCTATTCTTATACAATCGTTCAGCGCGGTTGGATTTTGAATGTCCACCTCCACCCTAATATTTTCTTTCAATCCATTGCAAAAAGCTCCTACCACTATGTCGGGACTAAGGTCTAATGTATATGGTAGTAAACTGGTGAATTCCAAAACGAACTCGCTAACCGATCCTTCTTGTTTAAGAGATAACAGTCTTACTGTGTATGACGATGTAGCTCCTTCATCAAATCTTTCTAAAAAATAGGTAGTGAATTTTTTCTAGTTAATAGTAGCTCCTTTCTCTCGCTTAAGCCATACGAACCATTGGTAGGCCTCAGTGCCTAATTTTGATGCAGCGAAAGGGACTTTATCAAAATCCTTAATTTGGTATAAGTCGAGAATGCCTTCCATTTTGGCTATCCAACCATGAGGATCATGACCCTCAAAAGTGGGCATATCAATGCATGGAAAATTATTAGGGCCTCTCGGTTGGTGATAACCCATATCCCTTTCTTGATCTTGGTTATACCGTTGTCTATGATAGTGATCCCTGTAATTATCCGGATTGCCTCTTTGCTGCTCCCAATCGTCATCCTGGTCATCATTTTCTTCATTCCTTTGTGCATGGGAGTGATTTTGGGGATTAGTATTGGGATTAAGTCGGTTTTGTGCGCTCGCTAGGTTTTTTAGGTTGACACTAATTTCACGCATACCATCTAGTAAGAGTCGAAGAGTTTCATTCATGGTAATGGCCGAGTTACTAGAGTCTCCTTGTGTGATGTTTTCATGAGTTGGGGGAGGGTTAGTAGCCATAGGGTCTACCAATGGATGATGTGGATTATAACTACCAATTTTGAAAGGAGAAGGAGAATTTTTTGTACCTAGGCTTCGATGAGGTCTTCGTGCGTTGTTATTGGTCGTCTCCGAGCTTGATAGTCGACCATCAGATCCTTTGGTCCACCTTTTGCTCATGCACTTGTTAGCATAACCTGCTTAGGAGATTTTGAGCTTTGACTGCTACAAAATTTGGTTGAATTTAGCAAAAATTTGGATTTCGCTTCAACTGTCGCTCCAACTGCGACGCGGATTTGAATTTGGGCTCGTCCTTGACAACAACTTTTGACAACTTTTAGTGACAACTTTTGACAGTGAGTTGCAAAATACGAAAACCGGACTAGGACTAACACGACGCATGCGGAACAAAAAATGATGATTAAAACTGACACGACATCATACGAAGTACGGACTCAATGACTTGGAACCAGAAGACACAACAGAGACAACGCAGCAAGGACATGACAGCTGACGACTGGATGAAGGGACAGACAATGATAGTTGGACGAAGGGACAGAAAGATAGCGACAACTATGGGACAGACAACTACAATTGGACAAAGGGACAGATAGACTAGATGAAGACAACGACAACTGGATGAAGGGATAGATAGATTGGATGAAGATAGATAGCAAAAAATAGACGAAGGATTGGCTAACGAAGAGGACCGCCACACTACGCGCGGAGGAACTCCCAATGTGTGACCGAAGTCACACCGTAGAAGGTGTGACTTATGCTTTTTAAACCCGTATACGAACTTTATACACCAAATGTGGGATAAAGGATTAAACTCAATGTAGCAGAAAATTTGTTATCTGAAGTCAGCAATTTAATTTAAACAAACGACCTTAGCTTTCTGAATTAATGAATATATTCATGAATTATGATTGGTTGATGGCTTCCCTCATGATTTAACGAAACATCGATTAGGTGAAGGCAATTTTTGGGACGTGAATGGCGACTATGACTGTGTTATGCTGAATGGCAATTTTTGGGACTTGGTAATGCTCAGCAGAATTGTTTAAGTGATAATTCAGGTTGCTGAAGACGTGTTTGGCACCTGCTGTGTCTTGCAAATGGAAGAACTGCCACTCTCAAAAATGTCCGTAATTGCCTGAGGCCTTGCTTGGATCGAAGGCAAACTGATACCACTTGGTAAGGAACACCTTACCTGATCTTCCAATTAATTAAAATTAACTTGCTTGCTGAATAATATCATACAATAAAATAGATAAAGAGTATGCAGAAGTAATTGACAACAATAATAAGAATGTGATTCGCCACTTGAGGTGGGCTCACCCTGTGCGAGAACGCAAATGATAAATTGAGAAAAATATAAAAAGATAAGATGATTAAACCCTACGCTTGGAAACTATCTATATATGCAATAAAATGATTTAAATATTATGGCCGACTGCTCATAATATTTGTATTGTAACAGTTCTATACTCAAAACTCAATCACTTTCTCAAATCAATCACATAGAAGCATAAAGATAATTATTATTTTTTTTTTTTGAATTTACATGGTTGAATCGGTAGCCACCATGAATTTGGATAGGTTGTACAGGTTTTTATGACCACCATAGTATTCTGCGTTGTCCACCCCAGAAGCCGCCACATAGATCTTCATGCAGTCTGCCCCTATAACCACCATGCCATAATCATTTTAAACCTTTTACGCCGCTGAAAGCACCAGGAAAGGGACAAGCATTCAGTTTGACAAGGCTCGAGATTTGAACCTTGGACCTCCGCCCCCTTATGGGGTTTTGATGAACCAATTGGTCTACACCTCGGACCTGCATAAAGATAATTGTTAGAGACTCAATATGTTCTATTCTCAAAGCTCAATCACTTTCTCAACTCAATCACATAGAAGCATAAAGAGAATTTTTAGAGACTCAATATGTTCTATTCTCAAAGATCAATATATTTTAGAAATCAATATCATAGAAGCATAAAGAGAATTTTTAGAGACTCAATATGTTCGATTATCAATCTCAACTCAAATCAAAATATACAATAGTTTGTTTCATGGAACTTAAACAACAACTTCACATCCACTTGACTAGTCTCAATCAACTCTACTCAATAAATCATCTCAAGGAACAACCCTTTCTCACAAACCCTAGTCCAAGCATATATCAACCAACTCAAAATTTTTCCAACAATGTTCAACAACAACTATTGCATAACTCCTTATACCTCCTAAAACATAACCCTTAAAACAACACTTTCCAGATTATAGAACTCAAATAATCAAAAAACTTTCACCTTCAAAAATCAATCACCACAGCCTTTAATAGAATTTTTTATCACAAAATAAACTCTAAAACAACCTTATCAATCCAACCTTAGGGCATAAACCATAAAATGTAATTAAAAATTTTGTATCTGCCAAAAGGGGTTTTGATCCCACAACCTGCCCACACCACGAGTGCCTCAGCCATGACTAAGGTTTCCACATGAGCTACATGCTCATTCATAAAGGGAGAAGCACCACTTATTCTTTGCACTTTTCCTTTCCCACATTTAAAAACGTGCGCCTTGGGCGCTTCCACAAAACTCCACCAAAAATTTCTTTGTAGGAATCGAATGCACGACCTCCGTGCTCCCAATGCCTTCATGCTTTCCAAGCCACCACTAGGCCACACTACCCAATGTGAATTGGGGGTGGTCTCAAATTGTGTTATCTTCTGTGTTCTTTGCCAACTATTTTAAACCACGAGTTTATTTTTTGCTTATACCACACAACAGTCATTCTAGCAAGGATCATCATAAATAAACTTTGGGCATGGTATTTATATGCATCTCCAAAAATTTGAAAACGTCGATGCTTCCCTTTGATTTCTATGATGTCGATGAAAATAAAACTTTGAATGCCTTGTTTAAATATTTAAATCCAACCTTTGGATTCATTAAACTATTCTTTGGTCTTAAACCTTTAAACCCAACCTTTGGGTTTATTAAAATATCTTTAGACTTTATAAACCCACTTTCGCAATATAAAATATTGTAATGAAAATTACAAATATTTTATTTTGAGTTTTCACCATGGCATTTCTAATATTATAATAACCATTATAAAATTTCACCTTTGATAAAGTACCTTTTAATATTTATTTATAAAATTTAAATTCATCTTGAATTTAAATAATTTACGGGCTTTCTGCCCGTTTTTCGTCCCCGTCTGTTCCCGGGGGTCTCTTTTGGGTTTTTGTTGGTCGGGGGCGGGCCCTCGGTTTGGGGGCCTTTGGTTGGGGGGGGGGGGGTCGGTTTGTTTTCTTTTTCTTTCGCTCCCTCCCCGCCCGTCTTCTTTTCCCCGTGTCGCTTCCCCCCCCTCCCCCCCGCCCTCCTCTGCGTCTCTTCGCTCGCTCTCCTGCCCCCTTCTCCCCCCCCCCCCCCCCCTGCCTTCCCCTCCCGCTTCTCCTCGCTCGCTCGGTTGTTTTCCCCTCCCTTCCTCGTCCTTCCGCCTTTTCTCTTTTCCTTCCTCTTTCTCCTGCTCTTTTTTCGTTTTTCTTCCTCTTTTGTTTTTTTTTTTTTTTCCTGTTTTTTTTCTGCTCTTTTCTTCCCCTTCTCTCTCCTCTTTCTGTTCCTCCCCCCCATTATAAAACAAATATTATAACCCCTTTTTAACTTCTGTCTTTTGCACTATTTTACTTGAACTTTGGCCTTCTTCCTGGATATCAAATAACCATATTTTTCCCCTTTAATTTCTGCTTAGATATTTGGTATTAATTATGACTTCATCTGGTGGCATCAATGGTGACATCAATGACAACTTTGACTTAGGGACTCAAAATGTCCAACATATTTGAGTGTCTTGTTATACTTTTTGGATTGAACAATACACTTGCCACATTCATGAGAATAATGGATGACATCCTACATCCCTATACCATAATTTATAGTAAGATGTGGGAGGAACATCTAAAACATGTTTGATAGATACTTTAGATTATTTAATAGATATGCTATATGGTAATTTGGAGAAATTTTCATTTGGCTTGACAAAGATTTAATACCTCAAGTATATTGTTGACAAAGAGGAAGTCCATGTTGAACCTGATAACATTTAGCCTACCTCAAAGACTCTAATGGAGCTTCACAATGTTTTGGAGTTCTCATATATTGCTTGGCCACTACACCAAGTGATAAAAGGAGGTGTCAAATCCAACTTCCATTGAGGAGATACACAAAAAATAGTATCTGAGAGGTTGAAGAATCAATTGTGTTTAGCTCCTATAATTTTCCTCCTTGATATTAATAAACATTTTAAGGTAATAAATAATGCATCAAAGTATCTATTATGAACTATTCTCACACAACATGGGCATCCAATTACCTATCATAGTGAAATATTTAATGAAATAGTTTGAAAATATCCCACGTATGACATAGAACTTTATGTCATTGTTCAAGCCTATAAATAGTGGGCTTATTTTAGGAAATGAAACCATTATCCATACAAATAATAGACCTAGAGTTTATTATGTAGAGTAAGCTAAGGAATGAAATACATCAAAGGTGATATGTATATCTACAACGATTTTATTTGATCATCCAACATAAGAAAGGGAGTGCCAATTCAATAGCAGATTCTTTGAGTCAACCTTTATTATAGTACTCATCACCATTCTTGATTTTTATGAGCATGATACTTCCATTTGATTTACCTTGTATGAAGTATATTTTATTTTTACAACTACATAATGAGTTATTTTTTTTTAAGCGAAAAACCCCTTACGGGGTCTCCTTGGTTTGAGATACCACAAACAGCGGGTTTTACACCGTCAAAGTCATCCAAGATTCACACCCGACCTTTCCCGCACCAACAATATCAATTGGATTTTGGATACCCAATTCAAATTTTTGGTGGGGTGGAGATTTGAACCTGGGACCTCCCTTGGAGGATTGCCCTCTCCTCTCCAACTCACCTACAAAACTTGGGTTACATAATGAGTTCTTCATGTGGGTAAGCATATTTCTATTTTTATTTCCAATATAATATCCTCTACCATATAGGACTTATTCATGTACCAGGTATTGAGTGCCCAAATATGATTTAGAAATCACACTTCAATAGAGTATTAGGTCACTTTAGGGTGTATAACACATTGAAGTACTTCAAAATGATGAACAATGTTAGGAGATACGTCAATTCATGTATCCATTGTATTTTTGCAAAACCAACAATAAGAAGCAAGGTATGTATACACCCTTGTCATAGATATCCAAGCCTAAAACATTTCCTCTTGGGTTTACCCATATCTAAACATGGTAATGATTGTATTTTTATAGTAGTTCACCATTTTAAAAAATATCTATCATGATTCTTTGTAGTAAATCCATTTCGATTGAGGATATTGCTAAGATTTATTTTACTCATGTTAGGCTCAACTTTGGATTGACAAATTCCATTGTATATGATAAGGATAGCAAATTTTTGAGTATTTGTTTGTCCACCCTATGGAGCATTATGGACACCAAGTTGGATATGTTCACAACCTTCCATCCTTATACTGATTGCTAATAAAAAGTTGTGAATTTATTGATGGTACATCTTATTTGAATGTATTATTCTAAGAATTCATGTACATGGGAATAGAGACTCCTCTACATTCAGTATGGGTACAATTGAGATTTACATAACTCTACCAAATATAGCCTATTTTATGTTTATTTTGGTTCCAACCCTTGGCACCTACTAATGTAGATCTCCTTGGGAAACCCATGGAGTAATCACCTTATGGAAAAAAAGTAGAAAACATAGTATGGTTTATGGAATAGATTTAACATATCTAGCAATAGGTCCATGAACTTTTGGAAAAGATAAATAAAAATACAAGCAATGCCATGACCAATATCTCATCCCACATGAATTAAAAATTGAAGATAAGTTATATTTACATCTTCAAAAGGAGAGACTTGTAGGACCTCATAGGAAGATCATACCTCTTTTCTATGGACCATACACTATCACAAGAAATATAGGAGAAAATAACTTTGAATTGAATCTTCCATATTAGCTTGGTTTGCATCCAATCTTTAATGTTGAACTTCTTAGGCCCTATCATACACCTATGTTGGACACTTTTGTAGTAGCACAATAGTTGGACATTGAAGAACTTAATATATACATCTTAGCACTAGTGGAGGAGGATTAGATTGTTGACACATGGACTAAGACCAATATATCAAGGTAATAAACTTATATGTACAAAGTGGTCAAGGGAGGACAACTTGATCACCAAGGATAATGACTCGCAAAAAATTAGAAAAATAAACAATTTCTACACATGATATCAAAATTTGACATATTTGAGACCATTCCTTTTCAAGAAGAAACAAATGATCCAATTATGTGGCCTTTTCTTTCAACATGGATTTATGCTAAAAATGCTCAAAAATCTATTTTTTAATATTCTAACCACACTATGAGGGGTATGACTTTGTGCTTGAGACTATGTTTTGATCCATTTAAAAAGCATTATAAAGATTAGGGAAAGAGAAGAAATTTATATAGATAACTCTATTATAGACAATTTACCTACACAGTTTTGAAAAGCACTCTAGAGTCTATAAAAAAGGTAAAACAAAATTCTTAGTAAAAATAACAATTTACTAATTTTGAATTTTCGTAGCCAAAATAAATCTCTAGCTATGTTGATCTATAAATATAAGATAAAATACAAAAGAATAAGTCACATGTATGTAATTTTTATTTAATATGAACTTTGTAACTTATGGAAGGTGAATCACCACATTTCCATATGGGTGACCTTCTAGCTTATGGAAGATGAGCCACTACATTTCCATATGGATGCCATTCTAACTCATGGAAGGTGAACCACCACATTTCCATATGGGTGATATTCCATAATTAATACATTGGATTTACAATAAACCAAATCTTGTATAAAGAGAGATAGAACCCTAACTATAAAAAATAGAGCTACACATGCAATGTTATAGCCTCATATCTCTTAAATATTACTTGCATTATACTCTATTTTTTGAGCAATACAATTATGTTATTTATTTATTTTTCTTGTATATATCTATGTTCTAATTTTTATTCTCTATTAAGTTGAATTGAACTCTTTCATGATATTTTTAAAGTCAAAATTCTAAGTTTTGAATCAACAAAAATTCTTAGTTTTGGATCACCCTAATTATATCACATCATAATCACATAGTGGTATTGTAGTAACTTGGTAGTTATACATGTAGCACTTGGAATATCTAAACCTTAGTATTCTTGGAAGTTAAGGAATTTAACCATTAGCTAACACCATTTGAAGCAAGAGGTGAATGTTGTTGGACCAATGTGAATTTATACAATGAAGGTGAGGTAGTTAGTTTGGATAACTAACTATAAATAACCTAATCGAGTGTGACTCCCAAATATCTAACATAACTACATTATATAATGTAAGAAATTCCTAATCCCCCCTTATTACATTAGATCTCAAACAAGGAAAATAATCAACAACTTATATAGTTTATCAAGATCATGGATTGGGACACACACATTAGTCCATGATTTACATCTTTATGAATAGGGATAAACTCAATTACTCATCTTAGTAGAATTGACCAACTAGACTCAATCAAGGATAAGGACAAACACAAGTATCCAAGATTTTATATAATAAGTGGACATGGACACACACTATCCATCTATATAGTTGCAAATAAGAACACACAACCATTCATAAAATCATATGTGACTAGGGATAAACTCCTCTATTTGAAAAACATAGGGTCTCCACTTCTATCAATTGAATCATTATCTCTAGTAGACAATGCAATCTAATTTGGTCTTTAAAATGGATCAGATTTGGTTCAACCATATGACCCACCCAAGCTGAATTGTTTTTTGAACATGTGGTCTTTAATAGTCCTCAACATACATATTTTTGCATTAGGCTAAAAAATTCTCTCTAAAGAGTATAAATATGTGTACCTTCCACAACAAGAGAGATGGAAAAAATAATTAATTTTATCTCCTTAATTTATATTAAATATCAACATAGGTTTGTTTCCCGTACTTGACTAAAAACTCACTACTGGTGGAACATCTCGAAGACCTTGTGCCAGGTGCCTTGGTTTGGTTGGTTTTTAAACAAAATATTTAAATAATGTTGGACATTTTGAGTCCTCTAAGTCAAAGTTGTCATTGATGTCACCTGATAGAGTTAACACTATTATCAAAGAATTTGGCAAGAAATAAAGTCATTCAAGGTTGTCACATTCGTCCAGGAAAAATCTTCATCAGTGCAAAAGTGAAAGGAAAAAGACTCCATAATATTTTAATACTAATGGGAGCACAGGTTAAGCGATTGGTCCATAAAAACCCAAGATGGGTTATTGCAAAAGTTAAAAAGGAGGTTTAATAATTATTTATAAATTATTTAAATTCACAAGGAATTTAAATTTTATAAATAATATTTGATTTTGCCAAGGTTGTGCATTAAGACAAGGCTCCAAGGTTTATTTAAACTAAAACCTAAGGTTGGTTTGTTTTAATTTATAATATATAATATATAATATATAATATTTAAATTTAAATTTAAATATATTATAAATTAAAACCACACCGACATTGAATTTATTCGAAGCACCAACGTGATGTCATAATAAGACAAGGGTATTATATATAATGCCATCAAATACATTAATCACTTATCCTTGCATTTTCATTGAGCACATGCAAAAAGTCTTGCAATTCTTAAAGGCTTGATGATTTGCAAAAAGTGGAAGCATAGATCATGTAGAGTTGTTGAGAACATAGGACAACATGGCTTAGTGGTGTGTTGTCTTGGCAAGAGAGAGGAGGTCCCGCGTTCGATTCGCTTGAGGTTTTCTTGCAAGGACAAAGCACTCGAAGCATGTTTTGATTATTTTTAAAAGCACTAGTTTGTGAGGTATTTTATGCTAGTCATGCCTTTTTAGGCACATGAGGGTGCATGGCCCAAAGGTGGCTTGGTTGTGGCTAAGGCATTGGGAATGAGGATGTCGGGGGATCGAATCCCTTCGAGAGGCACAGGCAAGTTAATTTTTTTTATGTTTTAATTTTTGTTAAATAGCCTTAAGGAGAAATAAGGGTTATGCTATGCCCTAGAAAATTGGAAAATTTTTGATGGTTTTAGTTTTGGAAGGGTAGCATATTATATACCCATTGGAAAGCATTTTTCAAGGGCTATTTGATTAACTTGCTTAGAAGGAGAAATAATGTGTGTGTAAAGAAATATTTTTAGTTTTGTAAAATGGGTTCAAAAGTGAGTTTGATTTATTCTTTTTCAAAGGGGATTATTTCTTTCATGAAAGGACATGGTAAATTTTATTGAGTAGGAGTAATAAGGTGTTATTGGGATATTATTTTTATTGTTGTGATATTACTCAAGTCCTCTAACCTCCTTGTGGTTGATATGGAAATATTTGAAAGTGTGTTGTGTTTGACATATTTTATGGACAACTACTTGGCATCAAAAAGGTATGGGCAATATTATCCATTGACTTGATTGGGTGATTGATTTCTGAAAATATAATTGGATAGAAAAGGATTGTTTGTGGTTTCCTTTTTGAAAGTGGTTGGTTTAATGCTTCAAGGTTTTCTGGATTGAGAGTTGTGATTAAACCTTGTTTTATAAGCATTGTTGTTGAAGCCAATTGGTTATGCAAAGAACTTAAAATTGAGTTAGAAAAGAACATGAGTATCATTGTTATGTGAGATTTATGGTTGATCATTGTTGGAAACATTTTGAGTTGGTTGATACATGCTTGGACTAGGGTTTGTGAGAAAGGGTTGTTCCTTGAGTTGATTGGTTGAGTAGAGTTGATTGAGCCTATTCAAGTGTTTGTGTGAAGTGGTTGTTCAAGTTCCATGAAACAAAATTTTCTATATTCTGATTTGAGTTGAGATTGAGTATAGAACA
The DNA here is from genome assembly GCA_028583015.1 of Wollemia nobilis. Classification (NCBI taxonomy): domain Eukaryota; kingdom Viridiplantae; phylum Streptophyta; class Pinopsida; order Araucariales; family Araucariaceae; genus Wollemia; species Wollemia nobilis. The sequence goes on from JAQPPZ010008231.1 coordinate 13,617, forward strand.
TATTGAATCTCTAAAAATTCTCTCTATGATTCTATGAGATTGATTTGAGTTGAGATTGGGATTTGAGTATAGAACATATTGAGTCTCTAACAATTCTCTCTATGCTTCTATGAGATTGATTTGAGTTGAGATTGGGATTTGAGTATAGAACATATTGAGTCTCTAAAAATTCTCTTTATGCTTATATGAGATTGATTTGAGTTGAGATTGAGCTTTGAGTATAGAACATATTGAGTCTCTAAATTTTATCTTTATGATTCTATGAGATTGAACAAGTTCTATGTGGACTTGTCAAGCATATTTGAGGCAAGTCTTTGAGAAGTCTTGTGGACTGATTTTGTGTAAGCTTTTGTGGAATTTTGCAATGCATATTTGAGCAAGTCCTAGAGAGGACTTATTGAGAAGATATGGACAAGTTCTGAGTGAGCTTGTTGAGCAGATTTGGATAGGTTTTGAGTGGATTTGTTAAGAAAATTTGAGCAGGTTTTGAGTGGACTTTTTGAGCAGATTTGGACAGGTTCTATGTGGACCTATTGAGAATACTTGAGTAGGTTTTGTGTGGACATATTGTGTAGCTTTGAGCAGGTTCCATGTGGACCAATTGAGCAGATTTGAGCAGGTTCTGAGTGAACCCATTGAGCAGATTTAATAAGGTTCTGAGTGAACCTATTGAAAGAGCTTTGGATGTGACAAAGTATAGAGGACAAAGTCTCAGTGGATAGAGATCCAGTAGCCAGGACAATTGAAGACAAATCTTCTAAGTGAGGAGTCTTCAAGTGGAGAGAGATCCACTAGTCAATGTAGCAGAGAGATAGAGTCTTCTAGAAGATCACTAGCTAGAGTTGAAGGAGGAAGAGTTTTCCTGTGGAAGAGATCCATGAAATTGATATTTAGAGTATCAGCATCTCCTTTGGACAAAGGTCCATAAACATTTTAAATGGGAAGGATTTCCAAAATATTATTTGAGAAATATTTAGAAGAAATATTGTTTTATGGAGGTAGCCCACATTGGGTGAACCACATTAAAATATGTCTCTATTATGTATGGTGTTTTATGCATTGCTTTGATTATTGCTATTGATACTGTTATCTATACGCTGCATAATATTGAATTGAAAATAAAAGTAAAAAGTGGTCTTATACTGTTCACCCCAATCTCAGTATAATCTTGTGTTCTTCAATTGGTATCAAAGTGGGTTCCTTCAGAAGAGTTTGACAACTTCAAGGAAAAGTG
>JAQPPZ010008232.1:0-15929 GCA_028583015.1 Wollemia nobilis
GTGTCAACACCATGCCAATTTGACACATGTACCTTCTCAGGACTTGCAGCCGATCCAATTGGCTTGGCCATTTTCGCAGTGGGGATTAGATCTAATCGAAAAGATCTCCCCTGCTGTTGAGCAAGGTGCAGCAACAGGATTGTCATTGTTGTCAACACAATCAGTTAGATCATTTGATTCAAGGGACAGGAAGTTCAGATGCTCAGAAGCTTTTCAGATTCAGTAAACAGGAAGTTCAGAGATCTCTCAGAATATGTACAGTGTTTTTCCAAAAAGACCTAAGTGGTCCTTATGCAAAAAATCAAAGAAAAAGACAAGTAAGAAAAGTGTCGCGATATCGCGACATACTCAGAAAACAAGAAAACTGTCACGATTTCATGACATATTGGAGGAGAGAGAAAGTGCAAAGAAAAATGTCACGATTTCACGACATATTGGAGGAGAGAGAAAATGAAAAATGTCACGATTTCCGACATGTTGAAGAGAAGGCAAGTAGAAAAACTGTCACGATTTCGTGACATGTTGAAAGAAAGAAGGCAAGTGGAAAACTGTCACGATTTCGCGACATGTTTGAGAGAGAGAAAGCAGAAGGAAAACTATCATGATTTCATGACATGTTGAAAGAAGAAATGCAAGAAAGAAAATGTCACGATTTCATGACATGTTCGAAAGAAGTAACAAGAAAATGTCACGATTTCATGACATGTTTGGAGAGAAAGAGCACGCAAGGAAAAGTGTCACGATTTCATGACAATTTGCAAGAAGGATAGTACGGATGAAAAAGTGTCACGATTTCGCGACATGTTAAGAGAAAGAGGAAGAAAGTGTCACGATTTCACGACATAAATTATTTCGACAGGTTCGAAGAGAAAGTGCCAAGGAGAAAAAGTGTCACGATTTTGTGACATGTCGGGTTTTCATAACCCAAAAAGGAGATAGAGTGTTCGGAGGCAAAAATGTCATGATTTTATGACATGTTCCATTTTCACGAGCGAAAGGCAGAGAAAGCGTACAAGGCAGCAAAAGTGTCACAATTTCACATGTCTTATGCAATGCTTGAAGAGAGAGTGTACAAAAGCGAAAGTGTCATGATTTCACGACATGTCACAGGAAAGAGAGAAGAGTACGGAAGTGAAAGTGTCATGATTTCATGACATTTATTTTCGGGCAAGGCAGAAAGACAAGGAGAATGTGTCACGATTTCAGTGACATTTTTTTTTGAAGAGAAAAAAGAAAAGTGTCACGATTTCACGTACATTTTCATGACAAGCAAAGTTGAAGACAAGAAAGAAAAGTGTAACGATATCGCTACATGTTGCTATCATGGCAAAGCTAAGAGAAATGTTCGAAGGCAAAAGTGTCATGATATCATGACATGTTGTTTTCATGGCAACATGACAAAAGAGTTACAAGGGCAGTTGAAGCCGACGAAGACCGATGTTAGTCGACGAAGATTAGGGTTTCACAGATTAGGGTTACAACCGACTAAGATTAGGGTTTACAACCGACTAAGATTAATTTTTCATCATGATATTTCTACTATAAAAGGAGGGTTGTTTGGAGATTTGATGGATCGATTAAGTGTGTGATATCTGTCCGTAGTGCGTAGAGTGAGCGAGTCATGTCGAATCGAGCTAAGTGCGAAGTAAGAGCACATAGAGAGCAGAGAGCGCAAAGGGTAGAGACGATCGTTCGGCTGTAACGATGCAGAGTGAAAGTGTTGAAAACGTAGAGTGCACAAAAGGTGAAGTCGATCATAGAGCTCGGCTATAGTAGTACAATAGATGCGAGTATCTTGCAAACTGTAAGCTCTAGACCAGTCAGGGTCTTGTGAAAGCAAAGGTATTTTTTTGTAACATTTATAGATTCAGAATTGTAGTCCAAGTTGCTGCTTGGCATCTGGAGTTGGTGCTCCTTTCTATTGGTGCAGATAAATCAGGGGTTGGTGCTCCTTCCAGTTGGTGCTGGTAAATCAGGGGTTGGTGCTCCTTTCTATTGGTGTAGATAAATCAGGGGTTGGTGCTCCTTCCAGTAGGTGCTGGTAAATTTATTGTAAAATTGATTGCTTTGCTAAGGCTGGATTTGGATGGGAGTCCAAGCAGTCAATTTTTGAGGAGTAGCCACATTGGTGAACCTCGTTAAAATCTTGTGTTGTGTGATGCTCTCTTGTTATAATTGTTGTATCTATTTTTAAGTTTGCATTACTTCAGCATTAAGAATTATAGATTTAAGATTTTAATAAGCTACACTGATTCACCCCCCCTCTCAGTGTCATTGTAAGTTTAACAATTGGTATCAGAGCCGAGTACCTGTTCAAGCTTAACCGGCTAGGGTGATCTTGGATTTAACACAATGGCAGGCGATGAAGGCTTCTCATCAAACAGAGCACCAGTGTTTGATGGATCTAATTACGCATACTGGAAAGTCAGGATGCAGGTATATCTCTGTGCTTTGGGATACGACATCTGGGATTCAGTACGTAGTGGATACACAGATCCCATCACTGCTCCAAAAGAGGCTGAAGAAAAGAAACTATATGAAAATAACTCAAAAGCAAAGAATGCTATCATGAGTGGATTAGTAGACAGTGAACTGGCAAAAGTCATAAACTATAAAACGGCAAAAGAAATCTGGGACAAACTAAAGAGCATTCATGAAGGAGACCATAAGATCAAGGAAGCCAAGTTACAAATACATCGAGCTCAGTTCGAAGCATTAAGGATGAATGACAATGAGAACGTAGAGGGATACATGCTGAGAGTTAATGAAGTCACAAATGCGATGAGAGGACTCGACGATGACGTAAGTGACTCTGCTATCATGAAAAAGGTATTAAGATCTCTTCCTCACAGATTTGATTCTAAAGTCTCAGCGATAGAAGAAGCAAAAAATCTAAATTTCTTTAGTATGGATGAGTTGCATGGTTCTTTGACTGCTTATGAGATGAGAATAGGAAGAGCTAAACCCACAGACCGAGAAGCGGCCTTCAAAGCCATTAAAAATAAAAATGCAAAACAAGAGACTGAGGAAGAAGAGACATCAGATGAAGAAGAAGCAAACTTCGTTAGAAAACTAAAAAAGGGAAAAGGAAAATACAGAGGAAAGCTACCTTTTAAATGTTTCAACTGTGGAGGTGTCGGGCATTTTGCGACTAAATGTCCTCTGAATGAAAAGAACAAAAATGATGAAGGATCACACCAAGAAAGAAGTGATTGGAAGAAGAAAACAAACTTCAGAAAAGGCAACTTCAAAAAGAAAAGTTTCATCTCAAGGAATGCCAGTTCATCTGAAGACAGCTCTAGTGAGGATTCTGAAGAAGAAACAGGTGAAGCTCTTTTCATGGCTTTTGAAGAAGAAGAATCAAAAAAAGCAGGAGTAAACTGTGAGGTTTGTGGTAAAAAATCTGAGGCTGAAGTTGATCTAGAAGGTGAGTTGACCTCCGCACTTGAAGAATGGAAAATAGAGAAGAAAAAGAATAAGAAACTTTCAAAGAGGCTTGAGGATGCAAACGACATCATAACTAGTTTGAAAATACAGATAGAAGAATACAAGAAGATAACCGAAGAGCTCAAAATTTAGATTACCATGAAAATAGATGTCTGCTGCAAACTAGAAGAAGAGAATGTTAGTTTACGGATGCAGATAGCAGAGTTGGAGCATAAAATTAGTTGTCATCACAAACGCGAAGAAAGCTCTATGAAATTGGATAAGATTTTAAATGACCAAAGACCTGCAGGCACCAAATTTGGTCTGGGCTTCGTCGAAGGAGAATCTTCAAATGGTTCTAAGACCAGAAATGTAGAACCTGTAAAAATTGAAGATAAGAAACAGGTTGATAAAGGTAAAACGACTCATGCAGAAGAAGACGATAATGCCATGCACAAAAAGAATATTGATAATGATGGATTCACCAAGGTCACGCATCAAAGAAAGAGAAGATTCATGGCCCCTACGACAGCATGGCAAAGACCATCACCCAGGTTCAACTATCCTTTTTCTGGTTTCTATTTTAAATGCAATGGTTATGGTCATAAGATTGCAGACTGCAAATATAATGTAGGACCAAGAAAATTCACAAGTAGAAATGCTTTTTCACCTCTGATGAATTATACAGTAGAATGCTTTAACTGTCACAATTTTGGACACATTGCAAGAAATTGTCGAAGTGCATTTACTTCAAATCATTTTCAGGAAAGAAAATTCCAACCAAATAGGATGAAACAAAATAGAAAACTTCCTGAAAAACATGCACGAGATACTGAAAAAGGAAAATCAAAACTAGAGCCCAATACGGTAGTCAAAACAGAATGGAAACAGAAAGAGCAACTTAAGGAATCCCTGATAGTACAAACAACTTTCAAAGCACAGAATAAATATGTACCATGGATACTTGACAGTGGATGCTCAAGTCATATGACAGGTGATAAACAAAAATTTGAAAAGTTTCAGAAATATGAAGGTGGTTCTATAAAATTTGGGAATAATGATGGAGCTCAGATAGTAGGGAAAGGTTCAGTTAAGATTATTAACGAAAAAATCAAGTCTGAAGAAGTATTGTTCGTGGATGGTCTGAAACATAACTTGTTGAGTGTCAGTCAGATCTGTGACAAAGGACATGAAGTAGTTTTTAAGAAGCAGGGCTGTGAAGTTAGAAAAACAAAAAGTGGAAAATTGATAGCAACTGGGTCAAGGACTGCTGGCAACCTGTACACACTTTCAGAGAATTCAGAGGGAGCCTGTTTCATTGGTCAAGAAGAACAAAATTGGTTGTGGCACAAGAGGCTCGGTCATATCAGTTTTGATAATCTGGTGAAAATCAGCTCAAAAGGGGCAGTGAGAGATATTCCCACCATCAGCAAACCTTCAAATAGCATTTGTGCTTCATGTCAGAAGGGGAAGCAAACTAGAGTCACATTTAAAACAAAAGAGTACAATACAAGCAAACCATTGGAACTAATACATACTGATTTATGTGGACCCATGAGAACGCAAAGCATAAATGGTGACAAATACTTTATGTTGTGTATTGATGACTATTCCAGAATGACATGGGTATACTTCTTGAAGCAGAAAATAGAAGCCTTTGAAATGTTCAAGTCTTTCAAACACCACGTTGAGAATGAAACTGGAAAGAGGATCAAAAACCTAAGATCAGATAGAGGAGGAGAATTCATTTCAGATGAGTTTATAGAGTACTGTGATAAATATGGCATTAGGAGACAGTTTTCAGCAGCCAGGACACCTCAACAAAATGGTGTGGTAGAAAGAAAGAACAAGACAGTACAGGAAATGGCCCGGACTATGTTGACTGAGAGCAGAGTAGCAGATAGATTTTGGAAAGAAGCAGTCTATACTATTGTGTACATTCAAAATAGGTACATGCTGAGAACACATGAAAACAAAACTCCTTATGAGTTGTGGTTCTGCAGAAAGGCAACAACAAAACATCTCAGAGTTTTTGGCTGTAAGTGTTACATCAAAAGAACTAAAGATAATCTTGGTAAATTTGAAGATAGAGCAGATGAAGGTATTTTTGTTGGCTATTCACCATCAAGCAAAGCCTACAAATGCTACAACAAAAGGCTAAAGAAAATTGTGGACAGTGCCAGTGTTACATTTGATGAAGGTAGGGAACGAGTAGTTAGCAATGAAGAAAACTACCCAATTTATGAAGAAGTTATTGAAGGAGATGAGGAAGACAAAACTGAACAGAATCAAAAGATTGTCTCAGATGATTTAAGTTATGATTCAGAAGAGGAAGAAAATAAGAAATTCAAAATAGGCAGCTGGCAGAAAAACCATCCTAGAGAGCAAATAATTGGAGACCCCACAGCTGGTGTGCAAACAAGAAGAAAAGTAGTAAGTAATTACTCTCTTTTATCCAGCATTGAGCCCAAAAATATTGATGAAGCAAGCAAAGATGAAAGTTGGATGAAGGCAATAGATGAAGAATTAGATCAGATTGAGAAAAATAAAACTTGGGAGTTGGTACCTAGACCTGCAAACAAGAATGTAATCGGTACTAAATGGATTTTTCGAAACAAACTGAATGAAGACGGACAGGTAATCAGAAATAAAGCAAGATTGGTATGTAAAGGTTATGCTCAAGTAGAAGGTATTGATTTTGAGGAAACTTTTGCACCTGTAGCAAGACTTGAGGCAATTAGAATGTTTTTGGCCTTAGCAGTTTACAAGAATTTCAAAGTTTATCAGATGGATGTAAAATCAGCTTTTTTAAATGGGAAACTTGAAGAAGAGGTTTATATTGAGCAGCCAGATGGTTTTCAACTTGGTGATGATCCCAACTTGGTTTGCAAGTTGAAGAAAGCCTTATATGGATTAAAACAGGCACCCCGAGCATGGTATGCAAGGCTAGACAACTATCTCACTCATCAAGGGTTTAAGAAAGGTATGGTGGACAACAATTTGTATGTCAAAACAGAAAATGGACATCTTATTGTTCTTGTTGTATATGTAGATGATATCATATTTGGCAGCAGCAAAGATGAGTCATGCAGAGACTTAGCAGATAAGATGCAGAAAGAATTTGAAATGTCTATGATTGGTGAACTGTCTTACTTTCTTGGGTTACAAGTTAATCAGAATGAGAAAGGCATATTTATTTCCCAAATCAAATATGTGAAAGAGATGTTAAAAAGGTTCACAATGGAGGATTGTAAGCCAGTTAGCACTCCCATGACGATAGGTTGCAAGTTGAGCAAGGATGACAAATCTCCACTTGTTGATCAAACCACATACAGATCTATGATTGGGAGCTTACTGTACTTGACAGCTACCAGACCAGATATTTTGTAGGCAGTTTGCATGGTCGCTCGATTTTAGGCTAATCCCAAGGAGACTCACGTGACAACGGTAAAGAGGATTTTTCGGTACCTCAAGGGTACTATGGAGTATGGGTTATGGTATCCGAAAGGTAAAGACTTCACCCTCATTTCATATTCAGATGCAGATTGGGCAGGATGTGTTGATGATAGGAAGAGTACCAGTGGAGGTGCATTCTATCTTGGAGACAGGTTGGTTGCTTGGCACAACAAGAAACAAGAGTCAGTTTCTTTATCAACAGCTGAGGCAGAATATATTGTAGCAACAACATGTTGTACATAGGTTTTGTGGATGAAACAAACTCTGAAAGATCTTGGTATTAACTTCAGTGAGCCAATATCAGTTAAGTGTGACAACACCAGTGCAATTAACATCTCTAAGAATCCAGTAATGCATTCACGGACAAAACACATTGCTATCAGATATCACTTTTTGAAAGAGAAAGTTGCGGAAGGTGAGGTTAAGCTGGATTTTGTTCCAACCACAGAGCAAGTAGCAGATATCTTCACCAAACCATTACCCAAGGAAGTTTTTGAATACCTGCGCAATAAATTGGGAGTGGTAACTCTTCCCAAGAAGTGACTAGATACAGGGATCACATTCTCAGGGGGAGCATTGAAGTATTTGTTTATCTTCTTGCTCATGTTCTTATTTATTACTAAGTGTAATAAAATTTGCCTGAGAATGTTGTGCATGGACTCAGGGGGAGTCTGCAATAGCCCTTTGGTATTATTGTCAAAGGGGGAGAAGAGCTACAGGAAGATGCACATGTGTTGCCAACAATTCCAAAGGGGGAGATTGTTGAGCAAGGTGCAACAACAAGATTGTCATTGTTGTCAACACAATCAGTTAGATCATTTGATTCAGGGGACAGGAAGTTCAGATGCTCAGAAGCTATTCAGATTCAGTAAACAGGAAGTTCAGAGATCTCTCAGAATATGTACAGTGTTTTTCCAAAAAGACCTAAGTGGTCCTTATGCAAAAAATCAAAGAAAAAGACAAGTAAGAAAAGTGTCGCGATATCGCGACATACTCAGAAAACAAGAAAACTGTCATGATTTCATGACATATTGGAGGAGAGAGAAAGTGCAAAGAAAAATGTCATGATATCGTGACATATTGGAAGAGAGAGAAAGAGGTAAAAGTGTCACGATTTCGCGACATGTTGAAAGAGAAGAAGGCAAGTTGAAAAACTGTCACGATTTCGCGACATGTTCGAAGCAGAGGCGCAAGCAGGGAAAACTGTCATGATTTCGTGACATGTTGAAAGAAAAAATGCAAGGAAGGAAAACAGTCACGATTTCATGACATGTTCGAAGAGAAAGTTCATTCAGGGAAAACTGTCACGATTTCGCGACATGTTTGAGAGAAGAAAGCAAGGAAAAGTGTCACGATTTCGTGACATGTTCGAAGAGAAGGTGCAAGCAAAGAAAATATCGTGATTTCATGACATGTTTGGAGAGAAAGAGAAAAGAAAAGTGTCACGATTTCATGACATTGCAGAGAAAGTAAGTGAAAACTGTCACGATTTCGTGACATGTTGAGAGAAAGGGAAGTGAAAGTGTCACGATCAGATGAAGAAAAGGCAGACAGAAAAAGAAAGCACAAGGAGAAAAGTGTCACGATTTCATGACATTAAAGAAAAGGAGATAGAGTGTTCGGAGGAAAAATGTCACGATTTCATGACATGTTCAGGAAAGAAGAAAGCACAAGAGAAAGTGTCACGATTTCACGACAGAGAGAAAAGTAGAAAGCAAAAGTGTCACGATTTTCATGAAAAAAAGAGAGAAGAGGAAAGGAGAAGTGTCACGATTTCATGACATTGTTTTAAGAACAGAAAAGGAAAAGTGTCACGATATTTGACAAAAAAATTGAAAAGGGAAAGTGTCACGATATCAGACACAAGAGAAAGACGAAAAAAGTGTACCGATATCGCTACATGTTTCCAAAAGAAAAGTGAATGCGATATCGACATGTGTTTTCGCAGCAAAAACAAAAGAGTTACAGAGGCGAGTTGAAGCCGACGAAGACCGATGTTAGCCGACGAAGATTAGGGTTTGCAAACGATTAGGGTTTACAGCCGACTAAGATTAGGGTTTACAATCGACTAAGATTAGATTTTTCATCATGAAAATACTGTTATAAAAGGAGGGCTGATTTGGAGATTTGATGCATGTCAGTATGTGTGATATCTGTCCGTAGTGTGCAGAGTGAGCGAGTCGTGTCGAATCGAGCTAAGTGCGAAGTAAGAGCACAGAGAGTAGAGAGCGCAAAGGGCAGAGACGATCATTCGACTGTAACGACGTAGAGTGTGCGAAATGTGTATATAGAGGAAGAAGAGAAAGCAGAGTGCACAAAAGGCGAAGTCGATCATAGAGCTCGGCTGCAGCAGTATAGCAGATGCGAGTATCTTGCAAACTATAAGCTCTAGACCAATCAGGGTCTTGTGAAAGCAAAGGTATTTTTTTGTAACATTTATAGATTCAGAATTGCAGTCCAAGTTGCTGCTTGGCATCTGGAGTTGGTGCTCCTTTCTGTTGGTGCAGATAAATCAGGGGTTGGTGCTCCTTCCAGTTGGTGCTGGTAAATCAGGGGTTGGTGCTCCTTTCCGTTGGTGCAGATAAATCAGGGGTTGGTGCTCCTTCCAGTAGGGTGTCGGTAAATTTATTGTAAAATTGATTGCTTTGCTAAGGCTGGATTTGGATGGGAGTCCAAGCGGTCAATTTTTGAGGAGTAGCCACATTGGTGAACCTCGTTAAAATCTTGTGTTGTGTGATGCTCTCTTGTTATAATTGTTGTATCTATTTTTAAGTTTGCATTACTTCAGCATTAAGAATTACAGATTTAAGATTTTAATAAGCTACACTGATTCACCCCCCCTCTCAGTGCCGTTGTAAGTTTAACACTCGCATCGTCAGGTTGTCACACGTTCATCATAATGGCCACAGAGTACTTCACCAAGTGGGTGGAAGCAATTCCACTTACCTCTACGACTGGACCCCGTATTGTGGAGTTCATTTTACATAACATCATATGTCATTTGTGTATTCCATCCAAGATCATCTTGGATAATGGGACGTCATTCAAGAACAAATACGTGCGTGCTTTAACCACAAAGTACAAAATTTAGCACAATTTTTTGACACCCTATTATCCGCAGGCAAATGGGCAAGTAGAGGTGTAAAAAAAAATGCTAGTCACCATCCTCAAAAATATAGTCACAGATAGTCATAAGGATTGGCACATTCAAATCCCACTTGCCCTATGGGCTTATCACACTAGCATTCGGACACCCACTGGGGCAACTCCATTTTTGCTCATGTATGGCTCTAAAGCTGTGATGCCTCTCGAGTTGGAAATTCCTTCCCTGCACATATCAATGTAGGAGTTCATCGATGATAACACTGCATGGCAGGCCCAGTTAGACCAGCTTACGTTGCTTGATGAACAATACGTTAATGCTCTCGAGCATTTACACATCTATCAAGAGCGACTTAAGAAAGCATACAACATGAAGGTTCACCTGAGGAAATTTTAGGCTGGTAACTTGGTCTTAAAAGAGAACCAGCAAAATTCTAACTTGTCGCCCCATCTAAGGGACAAGTTCACGGCAAAATGGTTAGGTCCTTATGTCATTGACAGTAAAATAGGACCTAGAACATATCGGCTAGCCTCTCTTCATGGCTTCAAGAAACTAAAAACTTTGAAAACTAGTCATTTACGGCCATTCCATATTTAAAAGAGCCATAGCCCAAACCAAAAGCTCCAAGGATTCCGGTAGTCACTTGGTCAACCCCCAAAAGCTCCAAGGATTCTCACAATCGCTTGGTCACCCAAAAATGCCCCAAAGGTGCCCACAAACCCTTTGGTCAAACCAAACACCCCAAAGGTGCCCAAAAACCCTTTGGTCAAACCAAACACCCCAAAGGTACCCATAATCCCTTTAGTCAAACCAAAATCTCCAAGGATTTTCGTAATCGTTTGGTCAAACCAAAATGCTCCAAGGATTTTTGTAGTCATTTGGTCAACCCCCAAAAGCTCCAAGGATTCTCACAATTGCTTGGTCACCCGAAAATGACCCAAAGGTTCCCACAAAACCTTTGGTCAAACCAAAAGCCCCAAAGGTATCCATCATCCCTTTGGTCAAACCAAAAGCTCCAAGGGTTCCCACAATTGCTTGGTCAAACACAAAAAAAATAGTCAAAGCAATAAAATCATCAAAAATAACAAAAATTTGCATCTCATTTCCATGCATACTCAAAATCATCACAAAAATAAAGACCTCTTTTGCATCTCATCTTCATACTCACAAAAAAAAATCAATCCATCAAAAACACAAAAATAATAGCTACATTAAGCATCGCATCCATAAATTGCATATTTGTTGGTCATACAGGTCAAAGGCACCATAGACTGTAATTACTCGGCAAATCCATCATTGTCCACATTTCTCCATTCTATAAACAGTCCATCATAAATAAACGTCATTCACAACTTTTTTTCCATATCATAGTCGGTTGCCTTCTAATGTATCAAGAGTTTTTCGTCATTCAGCCATCATTAGCTTTCTAGCCAAATACTATACAAAGTCAGACAAATTTTACAAAGGTAGAGTTCTACTTGGATCACACCTTCTTACATAGCATCCCAACACAAGTTAAAACACATCAAAATTCCTAAGTTGTGTAAACGAAAGATGAAATATGCAAAGCAATCCAGGATACCATCTAGTGAAAATGTTATCTTGCTCATCCCCCTGTGCAAATGACCCCAAGAATGCTGAGAGTTGGCAAAAGGACAAGCATCGCCATCAAAAAATACAAAAAAAAAAAACATGTATACATAAAAAAGTCATTTACAATAGTAATCGCCTAGGGCAAAAAGCCATAAGCAGTCTATGGTGCCACCGCCAACAATCACAATTTCAATTCATCCATTCCAATTTGCATATCATATAAATTAGAAACATTAGCATTCATCGCAACATATCCATACATAATGTAAATTAACATGCATCTCTCAAATCACAAAATCAATCACTGTGCATAAAATCAAATCACAACACGTGTATAAACAAAAGAAAGTAATATATATATCATCAAAAAAATTCTCACAGGCTAAAATAAATCGGTCCTCTAACCTCGCAAAAAGGCAAAAGCTCAAAAACCCCCAATCCTAGGGCATCGACCACCATGATCACGTAGGATCTGTGCGACAGGAACTACCCTCTGTAAGGTGGGTCCTATGGGACCCCTCAGGGCGGCTGCACTAGCCCCCACATCATGCCTACTAGCACCTATCTCATCTAGTCACCTACACCGAGAGGATGCTAACTATTCAGTACCGCTCCCTCTCGTGTGACGTGATGGTCTACCTCCACTAATCATAGGGATTCACCCATCGATGCGGATAATCTCTGCCTCTAGCTCAAACCAATGCCGAACCAAGTCCATATCCCGTTGATGAACTGTCACCAAGTTCTCATCGTGCTGCGCCAATGCCTTCTCCCTCTCTGGTAGCTACATCTGCAAGAGATCCATCTCCTATGCAGCATTTGTATCCTCATCCCGTCGGTGGTATGCCACAAATGTGTTTTCCCTCTTCACCAACTGTGTCTGCAAGAGATCCTTCTCATGCAGCGTATCCTTGAGCTCCTCATCCCATCTTTGAATCAGTCCCTCCAATCGTGCTATCTCAATGCGTAACCCTACCTCCGTATCCTTCAAGACTGCTTGAGGCATTGACATCTCCAGAATGGCAGCCTACTCTGGCTCCCACTACTTTGAGATGTCCTATATATCTGACTACTTTGGAACCCCAAAATCATCCCCCCAAAAGCTGTCTACCTCTACCATGTCTGCATCCTCCAAAAAAACCCCCCAACCCTCTCCTAATGCCTCTGCATCCTCACCACCTGCTACTGTCGCCTCTATACCCCCTATAGCCCCATCGCCTCGCCACCACCACAAAGTGCACCACTGGTCATACTTCATGATAGCCCTGACGTCATCCACGTCTGGTACATCAATCATTGTATCTAAATCCTCACATAGCGATGCAATGATCGGCTAGACCAAAGTCCTCTCCTCCCCCCAGGTGCTGATAGATCATGGGCTCACTAGGAAACCCCTGGTGTACCCCAAAATGTCATGTCACTTGGCCATATGAGAAGAACTCCTGCTCGGTCCCATGTTGCCTAATTAGCCACCTCCCCTTGCAAACCCATCAGAGCCACTCTCTAGCCTCAGGCAAAGCTGGACAGTCTTGGTATGGGTGCCAGAGCACCTCACCCGAAGCAAGCCGAGCAAAGGCATCGACATAGTGCCTTATGACACCTACCCATCACTGAATCTATCCCTACTCCTCAGACCGTTGCCATGATACCCTGTACTTGATCTCTCTGTCTACCATCTCTGCTCGAGTTATCCACGACAACCCCACCGGCCTCTCCACAGCTATGTTCTGCCAAGCCCAGCACTGCAACAAGTAACTACATCTAATAACCTTTCGCCTCTGACATTGGACCTTGTATAGCTCATCGTAGAGCTATGCAAGCAATGTCTCACCCCATCTCATCATTAGGGGCTCTGTGGTCAGACACTCCACCAACCTGAAGACCACCTCCAGCAGGTTCCATAGGAACCTCATGCCTGAAGAGTCAGGCAGTAGCATGTTGGAAATGAGGCCCATCAGTAATGCATGCCTCAATCGCAACACGCCCCTATCTAGCCACCATCGTACTAAAATGCTGCCAATCTGGCAGTCACCCATTGCCATCTCAACTGGGCTATCCACACCCAACTCCTCCCCATACCCAAAGCATCACATTAGTACAACTGTTCGCTGATCACGTGATGTCGTCCTAATCGGTAGCTTGTATATCAGAATCCGTAGAATCTGATACATGTCCTCTAGAGTCACCGTCATCTCCCCTATTGGGAGATGGAAGGTATTGGTGCTGGGATCCCATAGGTTGATCAACACGATTAGGTACCCCCGATACCCCACCACAGGCTCTAGTCGAGTCACCTGCTTGAGCCCAAGGGCATCAAGCCATTCCTAGTCAGCCAAATTGAGTGCCTCCTGTGCTTTAGAGAAAACCGTAGGCATACGATATCGACTCTTCATAACCTACAAAAGAAAAAAAAACAAAAACATTAAAAAACGGATAAACTATACAACAATAACATGAATATACAACAATACATAAAACAATGTACAACTAAAAAAAAACAAATAACGAGCAACAAAATTAAAAAATAATTCAAAACAAATAGTTTTTTAGTACCTAGGGTTTTTAACTCTACGTTTAAACTGATAAACAAAATTCAAAAACCATTCAAAACAACCAATTTGTTAGTACCTGGGGTTTTTAACTCTACATTTAAACTGATAAACAAAATTCAAAAACAATTCAAAAAATAGTTTGTCAGTACCTAGGGTTTTTAACTCTACGTTTAAACTGAAAATAAAAATTCAAAAACAATTCAAAAAATAGTTTGTCTGTACCTAGGGTTTTTAACTCTACATTTAAACTGATAAAAAAAATTCAAAAACAATTCAAAAAATAGTTTGTCAGTACCTAGGGTTTTTAACTCTACGTTTAAACTGATAAACAAAATTAAAAAAAAATCAAAAAATAGTTTGTCAGTACCTAGGGTTTTTAACTCTATGTTTAAACTGATAAATAAAAACGCAAAAAAAATAAAAAATAAATAGTTTGTCTGTACCTAGGGTTTTTAACTCTACGTTTAAACTGATAAATAAAAACGCAAAAAAAATAAAAAACAAACAATTTGTCAGTACCTAGGGTCTTTTTAACTCTACATTTAAATTGATAAATAAAAACAAAATTCAAAAAAATAGTTTGTCAGGACCTAGGGTTCTTAACTCTACATTTGAACTGATAGATAAACATAAAAAATTCAAAAACAATTTGTCAGTCCTAGAGTTTTTTTTTAAAACTCTACGTTTAAACTGATAAATAAAAACAAAACAAACAAAATCAAAATAACAGTTTTCGTTATCCTCAAGTTTATAACTAAAGTTTACAAATGAAAAATCAGAATAAAAATAATTTTCTAAAGCTAGGGTTTTGCTCTCAGTTTACCCTAGGATTTCAGTTTAAAAACCAAAAGTTAGATTAATTTTTTTTCTAAGCTACGGTTTTTGTTCAGTAATACCTAGGGTTTCAGTTTAACCTAGGGATATAGTTATAGTTTTTGTCAATTCGTTTTTGCCTCGGGTTTTACCTAAGTTTAAATGGAAAAACAAACTCAAACTAAATTACGATTTTTCAACTGTAACATAAAACAAAATAAAATAACGAAGAGAAGTGCTTACCGATCTCGCTTCGGCTCTGCTGCTCGATCTGGTTCATGAAATCATGGTGTCAGGAAAAATTTGGCAATGCTTCGCTTCACAGAATTGACCTCCTCCTCCTCAGAGCTCCAAATCGCCAAAAAATTAGAATCCAAATAAGCTCAAACCCTTGTTTTTGCCCTTAAATAGGCTATTATGCCTATAATCGTTCCTCCCTGGGACGAGTGCTCTAGTTAGCGCTCATCCCACCCTGGGATGATTACTAAATTGGTATTCGCCCCACCCAGGGACGATTACAGAGCAAAAATTTCAAAAACAACAAAAACTGCACAAAATGCACCAAAAACAAGCAATAAAATTGTCCAATAAGAGTGCTTCTGCACTTGACATTCCGGACATGCAAAACAGATGTCAAGGTCACAAATCCTCACTATCCTATTCCCTAAGAAGGCTACCATAGCCGGACCGCTCCACGGGAGGACGAATTGACGAAAATTTCATCCCCAAATGGCGTCCCCAAAAGGGTCCAAACCCACCTAAAAATAGCAATAACATGGCCGAGCAAGGCGCCTTTGTGCCTCTGCTTCTTGGCATGCAAAACAAATGTCAGGGTCACAAATCCTCACTCTCCTATTCTCTAAGAAGGCTACCATATCCGAACCGCTGTATGGGAGGACAGATTGTCGAGAATTTCATCTCCAAACGACGTCACCAAAAGGGTTAAACACCCACCAAAAATAGGTCTAAATGTCGAGCAATTGCAC